>JAOTRQ010036330.1:0-28848 GCA_028565875.1 Hoplisoma paleatum
GTGTATCAGACTCAGATGGGACGATATTGCAGGTACTCACTAACCCGACAAAACCGAACTGATTTCTGGGAAGGTTTATTTAAATAGTTAAATTAAAGGCATTAAATGATACACGTGTACGACGCTAAACTCAAAGATTTAATCGTTTTACAAGCTAACGTCGTTGTTAAACCGAGGCCACTGCGACACACCCTTGCAGTGAATTACACGTCGTGAGAGAAGGTTCGACTGCGACCTGCACCAGAAGTCGTGACGTGTTTCTCGTCTTTTCGCCCCAGTGTTATGCTTCATCAAATTGCAACATAATCAGTCACAAAGGAGGTTCAAAAACGCACTGTTTATGTTTAATGTGCACAAAAACATTAACAAAGAGAAAACACAACGAGGTGGATACAGTGGTACCCTATCAAGTCTGTAGGCTACACCCCTGTTATAGAGACAGGATTTGTGATGTAAAATAAGACTAATATCACTTCAAAAACTTATTTTTAGTTTCATTTGGAAAGAATGTGTCTCAGTCATTGTCAGTTTTGTCATTGTGTTATTCATGATCTGTTGAAAAATTGGTGTGGGTGTGTGGTTGGAAGAGGGGTGGGGGTCAAGTCAATTTTATTTAACTAACAGTGTTTACATCTACATTTTAAACTGTCCAGTGTATAGCAATGTATAACAGTATATAGCGTTTATATCACTATAGCAGTGTATAGCTTTTCTCACAGATCCAGGATATACTTCGGTTGGGGTAGGATGATCTACCTAGCTTTTTTTTAACAAGCCAGCATTCCAAGGTTTCCAACCATACAAAAGGTAAAATGGATGGATCATGGCAGGGGTCTGTGAGCACAATCTTTTAGTCTGTCTATAAAATTGTCTTACAATAACACACAACGATTAAGAATACTCCCGGGTGTACAAGGCACAAATGAAATATTTTGGCTAGCCTGTTTGTTTTACATCTGTCTAGATAGACAGTTATTGAATGTTACATATGCCTAAGACTTGTTTATGTATTCTCAAGAATATGTTTGACCGATTTTATTAACTATAAAAAATTTATAAACTATTTATTAATTTAACTCCAAGAGAAAGGTGACTAATTTAGTATATATTTTTATTTCTGTAGAATCTAAAGAATGGAAATAACAATATTTATTGCAGTAGTCTTCAATCTCCTGTGCCCAGGTAATTTATAGCCTTATTAGAAATATAACCTTATGCTTTATTACTCATAACATGAGGAATACTTACTCATAGTAAATTTAGAACAAATTTGAGTAATGCTTTATTTTTTCTTTTATAGTTTGGCCTGGAAGCATAAAAGGTAAAAGTATGTATTTTTTGTAAATGTTTTTAGCTTTGAACATTCATATGCATGTTTTAGTAAAACACATTTTATTTTAATTTATTCTAACAGGAATGATCACGAACCTTGTATAACACGGGTCAGCAACCTTTTTTGTATACTGTGAAGATTTTTTTAAATGCAGGTTGTTCTGGAATATATCAACGCCATACACAGCATGTATAAAACAAAAAAGGAGCTGTGCATTTGTTTAGGATGTTTCCAATAAAGTGTGCAGTTCACAAAACTCTATTATCCTCAGTGATGAGGTCTGGGAGTCGATCAGTGATTATCAGTGATCAAAATCCTCAAAAACTTGTTGATGTTCATGGCCTTTTGGTTTTGGAAAATAATGGTCCATGTGTCTGAAATTTTCATTTCATAGAATCAAGTGTTAGCTGTGCTGACTACAGTATATACTGAATTTTTGAAGTGTTTCTAAAAACAAATCTAATCAATACGGCTGTTTATTGTATTTTCACCAATCCTATCATTGTGTCAGGCTAAGGTGTGGTACAAGTTTCGTAGATTGCCTACCCCTGCTATAAGACATGTCAGATACCATTATTATGTCTCTTTAACCACTAGACCTTTCTCCTTTATGTAGTGAAAACTGAACACCGTACAGCCTTTTTTGGGGAGGATATACATATTCCTGTACCAGCGCTACAAACTACAGAGATAGTGTTTAAATCAAGGGTGGATCCACTCTCTGAAGTAGTATTGTTCCAGAACCAGCATCCACTGAGCACTAGAGTGAAATTCCTTAGTCAAATAAGTCAGCTGGTTTTGGAAGACGTTGGTGAAGAGGATGAAGGAACGTATATAGTAAGAAAAACAGTGACTCCAGTTGATGTTAAACACATCATACTTATAGTGAGAGGTATGAGTATATAATTATTGCTAATAAATCATTTAGGTTTAAATACCAACAATTGCATAATGTTACGTATATTGATATGTTTTATTTATGCTAATTTTGTACATACTTTTTCGAAGTAATGTATGTGTTAACTTGTGTTTTCTGTTAATTCATTGTATTAATTGTAAACAATCTTATTGACTCCAACAGACTGTGCCACAGAGACAACTGTAAAGTATGGCGAGACATATCATATTACTTTGAACGATATTACTGGTCCATACATTCTGGAGTTTAGACCCATTGCACCTCAGGCCAACCAAACAATAGAACCACCTGCTCATATTTTACTGAACCGGAGCAACATCCCTATAGAGGAGTATATGCACCGTCTCAGTTCAAACGAGAAGAAAATCACCCTTCATTCAGTCACTGGGGCTGATGAAGGTAGCTACACTGTATTGGACAGTGATGGAAAAGTTCGTAAGAGGACCTGCTTAAATGTAAAAGGTACGTAAATAGAGCTGGAGTTGGTAAGTCCCAGCACAGTAGTAAAATCAATAGCAACCCATTATTGTCTAATTAGTGATTGTAGTTTATGACAGTTATTGGGTTCTTGCTTGTTCAGCCACTTTTTGAGGACTGACCACAGGTTCTCAATGGGATTACAATCTATGGAGTTTCCTGGTCATGGAACCAAAATATTTATCTTTTGTTCACTTGGTGATCACTTTTTTCCCTTGATGAAAAGCAACCCCACACATGAATTGTCTCAGGATGCTTCACTTTTGGCATGACTCGGGATGCTCATGGTAGTGCTTACCTTGTTTTCTTTAGACAATTATTTTTCCAGAAGTTCTTCATCAAAGAAAATATTTTTACCACATTCCTATGCAGTCCATTTCCTAAACTTTCTGCAGAAGGCCAGTCTGTCTTTGATGATTTTATTGGAGAAAAAAAAGCTTCTTTGCTTTGCTGCTTTTCTTGATACCTAGCCATAGTCTGAAAGCCTTCAACCTACTGTGCACTCCAGATGCACTCACACGGGTGCTTTGGGAATTCTAAATAAGCTTGGCACTGGTGATGACCCATGTCATAGCTGCAGTCTCTTCAGGAGATGCTCCTGACGCTTCTTCGTTTTCACTGCAATTGATTTCTCCTTGTTGTTCTAATAAATGATCGATTAGGGTGCTATATTACTAGGCAGCAATGTTCTAACTTTTAAAACCCGTTTGGTGCGTTGCAAACATGACCGTACATGTTTCCTCCTTAATCATCGTCAACAGATGGCCAGTCTGTTCTTCTAATCAGAATGACAGAGTTATATCAGCTTTCTTGTTTTCATTATCCTTATTGTGGTTTATAGCCATCCCAGTAGGTTAAAGTTGTCATAAGACATTGCACTGTTATCAATTAGTTATCAGCAGACTTCCGATTCATTTCAAGGGAGGCCAAATCAATTAACAAGAATTAAGCTAGGACATTAAATGAACATGTAAGAATTTAATCTTCAATGTTGTGTTTTGTGTATGTCTAATTGTTTTTCATTTTCTATTTTATTCCAGAGCACCAAACATTTTTGGACTTAAAGTATGATGGAACTTTAAAGTTCAACCTTTACAGAAACCACTCCAAGGTCAATATGATCTACATTACAGACGCTGATCAAAAACAACAAATTATTCTTGATCAGGGGCAGCTGGTGGAACCTTTGGACCAAATCCTGGAAGGCAGAGCATTTATTGAGGGCTCAATGTTCTATCTAAAAAAAGTTAAAGTTAGTGATACTGGTGTTTTTCGACTGACTGACTTGACAGGATTCCGCATAGCTGATGTCTACATAAATGTGGAACGTAAGTATTATTAAAGTCATTATTGAGTATGATTTTATCATAAAGGCTTTATATATATAATGTTGGATTTAAGTGACATGAAGTGCCATTAAAAAAATTCAATTTATTGCATGGATAGTATTGGGTCTTGGGGCCTTTGGGTCACTCAAATCAATCTCTGACACCTGCAGAAAAGTGTCAAATAGTGCAGTGCCTTATATTTCATGAAAATTTAGGCTTAATCATCAGACTATGAAGAGATTTGTGGCTGATTCAGTTCACAGACGAGTTCATGTAGAAAGAAGTTTTTTTCTAGACTTCCAGACAGCTTTTCATTTCAGGATTTGAGTTTTTTAAAATGCTATCATTTGGCGGTTTGTTCAGTAAAATTTGATTTATTATTTGTATTGAACATTCTGGGAAATCGAAGAAACAAATGAGTCTTGTAGATATGTTTCTATCTTTAAAGATGTTCTTTTACTTTCTCTTTTACTTTCCTCCTGGAACACAATCCTCATTTTATTGTGGAGATTATATGCAGCCCTCTTGGTACCAGCCTGACAAATCGTGGTCTCTTTTGGCACTTAGAAAGTTCTGCTGTAATGGTTTTCCTCTCCTTAAAAAGGAAGTGAAGCTCTGCTCATCAATAGTCCCAAATGAAATAAAAATCCCAGGAGTAGCTATAGTAGTAGAGGAGTAGCTATTGACTGCTAATGCACCACAATTGGAAACCCAGAGATTGGCAGTGTTCAGCCGAGTCATTGTTTGCACTATGCCAGCATGTGTTTACTTTGCTTTTAAAGAGTACAGCGTGAGCTTTAGGGTGAGTATTTAATCCCGCCCTGTGTGATGGTCTATCTTTATTTATTTTCCTTTGCCGTGTGACCCTCTCCACCAAGACTCTGCGTCGCCCAAAGTGCATCTCAAAATGACAAAGACCACTGTAGCCATCTAAACTATAACTGACCACACAGCTATACATAAACTTTAAAAATAAATCTTAAAAAATGTGAATTTGGAAGTTCCTTGAAGTTTAACTGTCTTGAAGTTTGGCCTTAACTGATTCGGCATGGTTTTTACATTGGATGTCGTTTCTGATGCATCCCTCTTATTGATCCAGGCTTGGGAATGGCACTACATTCCTGTATTGTGTATACTTGTGGCCAGCTTGGTACCCAGCGACCAGCCGCTACACACTGGTGTGCAGTTATTTAATGGAAGTAATATTATTATGCTTGGTATTCCTGGTGCTTAAATGTGTTATTTGTGTGATGAGAAGAAATGGCATGTGTTGAAACGATCAGATATCACGATAAATGCTCAATAAGCCACGTACACAATTCAGCAAATATGACCAGACAAAACATAAAATAGTTTTACAGAATACTATCTTTTGTTTCTCCTTCTTGTAGCCTACAAGCTTCCTCAGCTTTATGTAGTGATCCTGTCTTTAGTGGGTTTGCTGGCTTTCCTGCTGTTGGTGTGTCTGATATCATGTCAGGTCAAAATTCGACGACGGGCAGCAAAATCTCGAAGGATCACTCTTATTGCTCAGCAGGCTGGCAAAGGTGATGGAAAGACTTTTAGACAGGTAAAAGACAAGTCACAGCAAGTATTTAAGCACATTTGAAATAGTGGTATACAATGAATGTGAAACAGAATATTAACCTTGTCTTGGTTGCATTCAGAAATGGCCAAATGGCAACTTTTGAATGGCAGCAAAGGCAGCCAGTAAATTTTAAGTGCTTGCATTTCATAAACGAGGTTGCCAATCTACATCCTAACTTAGCTTAGATTTTAGGAAGCATAGACTTAACTAACATTTTGATGTCTAAATGTTACATCACAGAACAAGAATAAATATCGTGTTAAACAATTCTGTCATCTTTAAATGTATGTTTGTCTATGCATTATTATGTTTTAACCTCCTTTCAATGAATCTGGTGTGAGTGTATGTGTTTGTAAGTTGTCTTATTCCTTTTTATTCATCCTAGCAGTGAAATTCAGTCACTATACCAAATTCAATAATGCCTATTTATGTTTGCTATATGATGCAGTTTATAAGTGAAGCATAACTGCTGAATTATGTGCTGTCTTATAGTAAAGGTTAGTCAAACCACTGATATGCATTGCATTTTTTCCTTTTAAAGGAGCCTCAGATGGAATATCTTCTTGGTGAGCGAGCTTCGCGTTCTGGTGTCTATTTTCTTTTTATTAGTGCTAAGTTGATGGCTCTGTATCAGTGTTTGTACTAGTACAGTAGGACGGTCCAACAGGAGCTCGGGCTCGAAAGGCTTTGTGCCAGCGTCAACGATTTGGGGCATCCATCCCTCATTCCTCCATCTGTTATCCATCCAGGTCTGTTGACACAAATAACTGCTGTGGCATCACACTGATCCCTGCAGTTGGCCCATTAGTGTTAGTAGGTATACAGGCTACGTTTTTTATAGTTGTTTTTTTGTGTCAGTAAAACATGCACGTATATTTTTTAAAGGTAAAAAGGTAAGTGTGGACCCATGTGTATGTGTTTGTGTGCTTGTGTAAGTCATCGTTTATGTTGGTGTGAATGTGTATGCTCAAACTGTGGTAATGATTAATAGTCTTCATAGTAAGCACCCGCACATTTATTGCACATTCATTGTTTAGTTAAAGAAATCTTTTAAATGCAGTAGTTATACTTTATAAGTGGAATATTTGTGATCAATTCTTTTCTAAATATCTATGTATGTGACAGTGCACAGAAAACTATTACCATGAGAGTTGCTGAGAGAAAATTGTCAGATGTTACCTAAAAAGAGCCACCCAAGTAAGAAATCTCTGCTTCAAAATGTTACCCTAAAATTATATTGCCAATCTTATGTACACGGAGCAAGCAGAAGCTGGAGCTTATGTTTCGCATAGCAGTCTTTATTCTTTGACTAGTCTGTGGATAGTGTAAAAATGCTCCAACAGCCACCAACACTTGCTTTGAGGTGGGTTTTAGATTACATCCAACCATCATATATTTCCTCTCAGTATGTTTTTCTTCTGACCATGGCAAGAGACCGATTCTTTATTTCTCTTTGATATTGGTTACAAGCACAAAGAAGTCACAAACAAAACGTTAGCAAATCATACAGAAACCACTAACTTAAATAATATTATAGAACCTTTTACACCACTCAATAAAATTTTTAAATTGATCAATGTACATTTTAGTTTCAATTTTCTTAGATCAAAGTTTTGCAGGGAAAACGTATATATTCAGAAAATGTTTTTGACGTATAATTAGCCACCCATTAATTTACATTCTGATCCAAAATGACAAATGAGCATTCTTTTGAGTATTGAGTAAAAGGTTGAAAATCTTTTATTCACAATGTGCTGTGTTACAATGTGAATAGAGTTGGTGATAGTTGTTGGCTGCAAAACACAAAACCAGCAATAGAGAGAACTGTGTGAGTTTAGTAGTTGTGCATGAACCACTACAGCAGTATGTGGAACGTCGGATTACAACATATTATGTCACCAATTAAGCTGGATAAACAGCCAAAAAAAATGGTGTTCAACTTGTATGCAAGAGTTTACACAAAGACTCTGTGTTGTATATTCCTGATCATGCAGAGTTTATTGTATACTTTTAAAATAGCAAATTTGTCACAGTTTTGTTATTACAATTAAATATTATTCTATTATTACAACAATTATATTTAGTTACTTAGTTTCGTTTTATGTAGCTGATGAGATGCATAAAAACTAATAATTAAAGGAAATTATTACGTTTCACAAAAAGATATTACCATTTGTTTGGAACATGTCTAAATGATGTCAGTTACATATATCATTCATTAATAAAGCAAACTAACCTCCATTTGACTTGAAATTTCAAGAAAAATTAAGACATGAAGAGAATACGTAACAATAATCATTAACCACACTGAAAGTGTGCCAAAGTGCATTTTATTTTGACCATTTTGTTGGTTTTGTGGTTGCTGTGTGCTCTTTAGTTTTTCTGAAAAGCTATAATTAATTGTCAAGGTGTGTGTGTGTGTGTGTGTGTGTGTGCGTGCAGATATATATTGTGACAATAGCAGTCAACATTTGTAATGGTATGACACACTGCTGACAGTCTATGATGGCACATAATTATGTGTAATGTGTCACCGATCTTTCTTGAACTGTTACAATATATATCACAATTTTAGCTACTTTATTAGTATTTTGGAGCTTTTCTTGTAGTAACACTGAGCTTTCCATGTGTAATTATTTGGCTATACCACTATAGCTACTAAATTACTTTTGCCTAAGCACTATTCCTGTCTTTTTTGTATGTTCATGTTTGTTCTTGGCATTAGGTGGTTCATGAGGCCTATACAAGATTCACAGAAGATTCCACTTTACAGTCCACCTGTGAAAACAACACTGAAACGACAGATGTTGAGATCAAGGTAGGCAGATGCAAATGAAGAAAACCCTTAGCAATATTATATTGAAATAAATTTTAATCCACATTAAGCATGTTATAGGGTTACATCAGCATCACTTGTACAACATTAAACACCATAGCTTTATCCAACTAATAAACACTTTAAACTAAATAACACAATATATAAATATAACTAGTAACTAAATGATGAATAAATGTTAAATTCATATAAGAATCTCAGTAGGGAGTCATTATACAAGTTTCCTAATTACACAAGGTAAACACTGTCATGAACAATCTTTATATCTTTAATTATTTTCACTTGCATGCTTTTGGACTGTGGGAGAAAACTGGAGCACCCGGAGTAAACCCACGCAGACCTGAAGAGATCATTTGAACTGCACACAGATGAAGCAGGACACCCTAGCTGGGCAAAAAACCTTCTTTTTGTGTCAGATTTTTTTTTTAAAACAGTGAACAAGGACACCCACATGTTATAATCTGATATAATACTTTATTAAAACAGTTTCTTACACACTGACTTTACTGCTTTGTTCGTGCAGGGACTGGAAATATCTAAATCAGGACAAAATCCAAACTTCATCTCAGAAACAAACTTTTTGGAAAACGACTCTGGGGTTGAGTTTAACTCCACATTCCCACTGGACAGTGACACTGATCAATCATCTGCTTTACACAAGCCTCTAATTGACAGTCTTGCTGTCATACCTCCAACTATTTCTGAGGATCACAGAGATGCCAGTTTCACTCCTGATTCTGTACTTAGTGTCAACGAACAACCTGAGCACAACAACACTGAACAAGAAGCTGACTTAATGGGCACCAACAGTCCTGGACCCACTAACATTCAAAGTTTAAATGACGTGGCATCTTCAGGTACTGCAAGCAGTTCTGTGGTAGAATGCCCCCCTACTGATCTTTATGATGCTTCACTGGTTGGTGGAATGGTACCCGAAATGGCTCAAAGTGGGGGTCCATATGTGTCAAACTGAAAGTCACTCGAGAATGAAAGTCTAAAACTGAGGTTTTAACTTTTTCTAATAATCATAAGCCCCACAATTATAGTTATTTTAAATTCATTGAATAATTTTTAAAAGGGCAAAAACATGCAAAAAATAATTTTGTTTAACTAACTTTAAGGGAGATGTTTAATTAGCATAAGTAGTCTTATTATACAGAGACCATTGAGTGCATGCTTGGTCAAATGGAAAAACTTTGTCTTTGTCTACTGCACCGACTGAGCACAAGGATCTATCAAAGTATTTTAACCAACTTTTGAAGACGTTTGCTCTTTTCACACATTTTAACAGGTTCAACATTGCATAATAGTTATTAAGTAAGAAGTACAGGGTTCTATAATATTAAGTTACTCTTTTAGTGCTTTTTTGTGTGGCACATTATGTATCATAATTTTTTCAAACTTTTGCATCCCTTATACGAATAAAGTGGTCACTAAATTGTTTATAGATTCATAGTGGATTGCCTTACAGCAAAAAGGTGTGGGTTCTACCCCCAGGTGGGTGGAACAGCTACTTTCTGAGTGTAGTTAGCATGTTCTCATAATGCGCAGGTATCCTTCGGGTGCTCAGGTTTCTTCGCAAAGTTCAATGGTTGATTGTAGATGATGAATTGTTTGGTGGTTCTCAAACAGCTGGTATGTAGGTAGGTAGGTAGGTAGGTAAGTAGGTAGGTAGGTAGGTAAGTAGGTAGGTAGGTAGGTAGGTAAGTAGGTAGGTAGGTAAGTAGGTAGGTAGGTAGAATAAAACCCGGGACTTCTGGCTGAAAAGCGAAACTGCTAACCACTAAGCTACCATGCCACTACATAACTTTATTAGATTCTTTTCAAACATAATTTTATGTCATGTTCGTAGTGCATTAGATGAGATTATTTTGCATTTCAATCTAATTGAACACAAGACACTATCTATTAAAGGCTGATGTTATTATTTATTGTCAGCCAGGTATAATATTAAAGGTTATCTGCTATAATTCAAGTTTATATACCAGATGCATCCTTAAGGCATGTTATTGCACTTTAACTCAGACATACTTTAGTGTCATCTGGCCTTGTTTTTTTCCTGATTGGCTGTGCAGATTTTCATATGAGCAATAATATAACAACTTTTTTGTTTTTGTTTTTAGCACATATGCTGTGTAGTTTCACACTTCATGCTATTCAGGATTCATACAAATGGTTGCGAGAAAAATGACACAACAATTTAAAAACTGCTACCTCATATTTGTTTAGCTGGCTATTGACCTAAGTAAAATGACAAACATAAAAATTTAGTTAAAACAAACTGGAAAGTTAAGCACAACTGGAATGCTACTTATTGAATTACATTAAGAATGATTTGCCAAAAAATGGAAATGGGAAATGTGCAAGTGCACGACCATGTTGGAAGTCATAACCGGGGCTTTAGATAGCAATATTGATGCCAAGGTGCGATCACACTCACCCACAAAAATGCCAAAACACAGGCATTTTTTCAGTTTGAACAGGATAACTAAAATTGTAGCTACTGTATATACATATAATGCATGTATATAAAAATCATTGCATGTATACTACTTGCAGATTCTTTGAAACAACGACTAGCACTATAACTTTATATTATTGTAAATGTTTTTCTAGGATTTTAAAATGTCTCTTCTCTATATGCTCCACCGTGTTTGACTAGTAGATTCTATTTTTATTACATTCTGTTGTCAAAACATGTTTTGACTGCTTGTATTTCTGCACTTAACAATGCTTTTTAGAATGCTAGATGCAAGAAATGTGTCTAAAATGATGACGTTGTATTTGCTTGTACATCTATTATACTATTATATATTGAATATTATTCACATAAATATATGCATTTTCTATAACTGCTTTGATTTTGAGGTTTTACTTTAGACCTCTGTAGTTAATGTGACATAATTTACTTTCAAACTTTTAAACATTGGCATAAAAAATGTGAAGTAAATTGCCTCCTCCCTGGCATGGCTCAAGCTAAAGTTTCTTTCACGGCTTCAATTTTTAATTTTTATTGAAATAATTAAAATATAATACACTGAACATGTATATAGAGGGAAACATGTTTATTTGATGCTAAGCTGCCTGTGAAATATATGCACACTGAGCCTGTACTGAATACTGGCTGTATTCCACACTTGCGTTTGTAGTTTTATATACATTTGTATTTGTAATTTTTACAAACCTTGAATGAGAGAATGTTACACTATAAATAACCAGCTTTACACTTTGAGCAAACTTTTAAAACTGTTGTATAAGCACTAATGTCATGCTGTAAATACACAGCTTCTACACTTTGAGCAAAATCCAAGGGTTAAAATATAAACTGTCTATCATCTTTAATATACAGTTGAAACGATGTAAATTGTTTGGTACATTTCATTTAATTGAAATAAAAAGCAAATATTATTCAAATGCGAAGACTTTTATTAAAATACACTGAATAACATATACAATAACTGAAAAACCTATTAAGAACAACGTTCCTAATGTGTCCATGTCATTATGCAGAACGAAAGCATCACATCATGTTTCACCATGTTTTTTTTTTGTTGCAACAGTCCAAAAGCATGCAGATAAGGAAAATTGAAGCTACAAATATATCCATAACCGTGTTTGATGTCACTCGTGAAACGAATGATATGACATTTGGTGTAGGGAATGAAGAGTAAAAAACATGACGGTAATCAATGAATGAACATAAACAAACATCAACACAACATAGATTTAAAAAAAGAAAAGAGACAACAGCGGCCTCTGGAGATACAGAATTTATTAGGTTACATGTTTTAACGTAACACCGGAAGTGGCGTGTAATTTTGCGCAGGGAAACCCATCGCTGGCGCGCCAATTTTCAAAGCACTTCCTGGGAAAAGAACGCGAAATTTTTAACAACGGGATGAAATATAAATGCGAGCGCTCGTCTTCACATTCATGTGCAGGAATATGAAGGGTATGTGGTGGTCCGTGAACCTTTGTGCTGCCATAATTGCTAGTTAAAAGAAGAATTTACTTGAACGTTGTATGTATAAATGACGTTTTACGTGAGGTACTGGAGGCTTCTGGATAGCAGACAAGCTAAGACGTTTTCAGCGCCGTTTCTTACCATTTCCTGTTTTCGCTGCACATTTATGTCGAGATAAAGTCACGTTCTGTTGCCACGTAGGCAACTTAATTTGCGTTGTTTGTGAAATGTTTCAGTAGGATAATCTGCATTTTGTAATTTTGTAATAATAATTTTATTTTTTATTCGGTTATAGCAGGTTCGCGAACAATCTTAATCGTCGTTAATAAAACATTAATATGAACCTAATGTTTTGTTATTTATTACCACAATCCTCTGCGAGTAATTTATTTCATCATTGTAATTGTAATGATTTAAAAAATACAATCTTTGTAACATGTAACACTACAACGCAGGACTCGATAGGCCAGACGTCTATTGTCATGAAGTGCTTATTTATTACGTCTTCGATTAAGCTATAATGCTATTTTTTTAAAACATAGAAAACAAATGTGACTTTTCTTAAGTAACGTGCTGAACTGACATTTGTCAAAATAAAGTTGTGTATATTTTATACCTTTCATATAGGTATATAAAATATCTAAATATTAGTGCTTATTAAAATTTAGCTGCTTTGGTTTATTCCCTGGTCAAATAAAAATCTTTAATTTACATTTAAATTTGGCAAATGTCAGAAAAATTGCTTTGTCATGTCACTGAATTGACTAATCGTTGCATAACATAATTTACTTTTAGTTTGGATGCCATGCCCGTTATATCAAATAAGTAATTGGCATTTAATTTAAATAAAACAAATCTTATTAATGTTTAGAATTTTCAGCAGTGTGTTTTCACCCATTTATGAACGATCCCGCCTCATTTAACCCAATCTGTGCAGTGAAATTCACATTTACATACACTAGGGGGCAGCATTAAGCACGTGTACTTGGCACTCCCAGGGAGCAGTTAGGGGTTTGGTGGCCTTGCTAATGGGCACTTCAATCATGGCCTGTTTACTCACAAGCCCTGTTCTCTAACCACCATGCCGTGGCTTCCCCAATAAATATCAGTAGCAATTGATAAAATAAAAAAATATTTTTAAATACTTTGTTTTTTGCAGCTGCTTATTGTAATGCGTTCTTAAACTTAGGAAATGCGCTTTATACATGTAACTTATTATCGGCAAGTGTTTCTCAAACACTAATGCAGGCTGACTATTGATTAGCATAATGAATGCAATTCTTTAGTCCATTTTTGAACATTTTCTGTGGTTTTTGTCAACATTTTAACACTTGAATGTTTTACCTATTTCATTTCTAATTAAGTGTGACACTTGTGACTGTATTTTTTTGAGGTGGGGTATAAAAGTACCTTAAGGTGGCTTAGTGTAATAATTTAAAGCAAGACTGTTTTGTTCATGTAGTTATTACATCCATCATGGGCTTGACAGGAGTGTGTTCTTTTTGTTATTTTCAGGTTAAAAGGACCCGGTTATAATCTCGCCCTGCTACCACACACCCTACTATTTATTTATTTATTTTTATTATGGACAAAAGCAAGCGTTAATTGCTTGTGGTCATTATTGAAATCTCATCGTATGGTTTTTGAGAATGTTACCAGCTATAAAACTGTTTCAGAAAAAAGGATTTTATAGATGCACGATGGAAGAAAGTCTGCAATGGAAGGTCAGAATATTTTAATGAGTTCTTGCTAAGGGCAGTTTATTTGGTTTATTTCCGGAAGAACCAGCATGTTTCCTGGAGTCCAGTCGTGCTTTCAGCTGTTAAGAATTGGTTCATCGAGTGGTGGACATGGCCACAGCAGTGGTGTTTCAGACACGGCCCGTGACCTCTACACTTTTCGGCCGGCACTTGCGCACTCTGTGTTCCGCTTGGGTCGGGCAGTGGAGTTGTGTGATGTAACTTTGGAATCAACGACAGTGTCACGTATTCATGCCGAGTTGCATGTTGAAAGACAGACTGACGCTTCTGAAGAGGAAAGTTGGAAGGTCCAGGTGAAAGATCGGAGCAGTTATGGTTGGTGTCAAACTTCATCTTTTATTGTATTGCACTTCTGTTTTGTATTTATGATGCTTTCTCCAATAAATGTAGCACACTATTCGTGTTTTGCTATTTCACTATTCGAGTTATATCCTGTTGCATCCATGCAGAGCATGTTTCTGCCCACTTCTAAGCCGACATTTGCACATCACTTTTTTTCTGTGCTTTCTGCACTGTTGTCTTTTCCTCCAGTTCTTTACACATGCATAAGGAAATCCCACACATACAATCTGGATTCGTCCTCTGGCAGATTCAGATTAGTATCTGCTCCAAGCACTGCTAATAATGCCTGCTGGATGGCACCCATCTGTCTGGTGGCATCATTAGTCACCTTGGCCTAATGAGAATTCTATCACTTTCACCTTCATATCTTGTTCCCTAAACCCTTGCTTGTTACAATCTTTTGCAGGTACGTGGGTGAACGATGTCCGAATTCATCAAGATGTTCTGCTAGAGATATTTGATGGTGACACACTAACATTTGGGCAATCAGTGCGAGGAAGTCCAGAGTTTTACTTCCTTTTCCAGAAAGTCTGTGTTAGTCCTGAAGACTTCGATGCTATAACTGTTCCAAAGGCAAGCTCTTTTTCATCCAACATTAAAAACCGCATCAGGACTAGTGTTGACAGCAAGCCGGAACCCAACCTTGACATATCTAAGCTGTCGATCAACAAAGCTACAGTCATTCTAAACTCCATCGGAAGTCTGAGTAAAATAAATGGGACTAACTGGTCGTTCAGGAGGGCTGATAAAACCACGAATCGAAACACTGCTTCTAAGCCCTCATTTGAAGCTTTGGTTACCCCTTCAACCCCTCCCACTCTTTGTTGTGTTGCCAGAGAAGCAATAAAGTCTGCGTTGCCATCATCCAAGAGCCGGCGCAAATCAGCCCACACAGTGCTTCTGGAGGACGACTGTTTGGATGATCCTGTGGGATGTAGAACTGAAACAGACGATGCGCGAAAAGCCAGAGGTGGGAAGAGACGACGTCTTTACAAGTCAGAATCTGACCTCGTTCAGCACACATCCAAAATGGATTCAAACCCGGGGATGCAATTTGACACAAGAGCCGTTTTGCCCAAGCAAAACGGGCTACAGTACAACCAAATGAACACTGGGAGGCTGAATAGTTTTTCTTTTACCTCAATTCAGAAGCAAGATCTTGTTAACATGAGCCACCACAAAATTGTAGTGGGTTGCCGGCAGCAGAAAACTTTTCCTCTAGCTTCCCGTGGCAGGAGAAGGGCTAACAGCACTCCATTATGTACCCCGCTGGTGGTTGGAGGTGAAAACTACCAGTTAACTTATCCAGCAGTACGAATACAAAAGGCAGAAAGAGGAAAGATTGCAAGGCTCCATACATCAACAGGGTAAGTTTTAAACTTAACTCAGTCATGTAATTCACAATAATGGGTTTGACGTTGTTCTATAATAATAATAAATATAAGACAACATACTCAGCATAACTTAAGCAAGGTAGGCTGCTTGCCTGTAGCCTAACTCAAATCAAACGTAGTTTGTCTACATAAATAATAACTGTGCTCGTCATTGTCATCATTGTAAACATTGTGGACAGTTCCTCAGAAAAAGGTAGTGGCATGGCATTGAGAATGTTTTAGTTTGTGCTTGTGATTGAAAATTCTGTCAGTGAGACACCAATGAATGGTGACCTGAATAAGGATATTGATTATAATAAAATGCTACATTGCCATCCGTATACTGTGTAAGGCCAATGTGGTTTGTTTTTTTTGCAGTAGGCGCCGTGGCAGACCCAGAAAGCACCCACTCCCCCAGCCTTCTCTACCTTCTCCATCTTCATCCTCCTCTTCCTCCAGCTCCTCCTCTTCGTCTTCATCCTCATCGTCCTCTGAGGAAGATGATGAGGACGAAGATATTGGAACAGCACCAAGCGTAGAACCTTGTGCTTCTGCACACTGTTGTCTGCCACAGCAGGACACTGTGCAATGGGTGCAATGTGACGACTGTGATGCCTGGTATCATGTGGATTGCCTTCCTAGTCAGCGCTACAGAGCATCCTTCCTGCATGACCCCAATGCCGAATTTCACTGCGGCTGCTGCTAAGTCTTTCGATTTCTCAAATTCTATATGGACTGTAGCTTTAGCAGTTTTGTATGAAGGTTCGGATGACGTGTATACAATGCATCAACAAGCTGGACAAAATAAAATTTTATATCTGGCAGTCTTTGCTATATTCATAGCCCATCTAAATGCAGTTCTTTTCAGTACCGTTTTTCTTGGGCACAACTTAGTTTAGATGACATTTAGACAGAGCTTCATTTTGTGTAGCACAAATTTTATAAGCTTTAGTAATCTTGTAGAAGCTTTTTAAAATTGCTCTTGTCTACCAGTCTGCCTCTTTATAGACCGGTGACAAAAGATGTGTACATGTTGTATTTTATTGTAAATCCACAATATGCTTATTGGTGATACTGTTTTCACTGTTAAAAGCAAATGTCCAGATGTGCAGGGACACCTGATCAAACTTATGAATATCTGCAAATGAAATCGCAAAATGACATCATGAAGTGGCTTTTGTCTTTGCAGTTGTATATGTCTTTACACTTTAATACTGATGTGGGACACTGATGATAAAATATTTTCCTATTATTTGGGCCTCCTGTGGCCTGGTGGTTAGGCAATTGGTCTTGTGATCGGAAGGTTGCTGGTTATAGTCGTCAGAGAGTTGACGGGTCATGACTAAATTGTCCT
This sequence comes from Hoplisoma paleatum, assembly GCA_028565875.1. NCBI lineage: Eukaryota > Metazoa > Chordata > Actinopteri > Siluriformes > Callichthyidae > Hoplisoma > Hoplisoma paleatum. The sequence goes on from JAOTRQ010036330.1 coordinate 17,275, forward strand.
TGCGCAAGACACTCCTAACTGTTTCTCGGGCGCCATCGCTAGGGTTTCAAACCGCATCAAGCATGTGTGTTTTTCTGCACGGACTGTATTAAATAATTAATAAATAATTTCTGTGTGTGAAAAGGCACATCTGTATTCTAATATCTGTGTGTTCTGTTGTGAGGTCAGTGTTCATCGCACTGGTCTTTCATGTCAACACTTCAACAACACTTTTTTTTTTAGCTAATGACCTTGGACCATGTTTTAATATTAATATAAAGTGGTTCTGCAATCCTGGTGATGTTACTTTTAAACTGAATATACAATACATATTTTAATTAATTTAGTGACTTAATATCTGAGCTCACAATCGCTTTGAGTAAACTTGCATCTGCACTCTTCTGTTTCTGAACAGAGCAATGTCTGTTTGATAGAATCACCAATACAGTATGATCAATTTAATCTCCACTGTATACATTAAAAATATGTAAAACTATTTTTATAATATTAAGGGGTTGTGTTACTAACGTTTGGTAAGTGGTCTTGTAAGATATTGCTTTTGTATGAATGTAAATCACACTGTCTCACTTTATTGCTCTACCCAACATTTGACATTTCTTTCACATTGTCTTTATGTGACAAGCTAAAAATGAAATAAAAATAAATGTAAACTCCTGATGTGTTTTATACATTTTAGTTTTGAAAGTAAACGGCCTAAATGTATTGGCTAATAGTATTGATTAGAACTCTCTCTCTCTCTCTCTCTCTCTCTCTCTCTCTTGCATGCATTACTCTTGTTTAATTATTCAGTTAGTAATTGTTTCCCCCTTTTGTTTAAATTTTATGATTAAAGACTGAGCACCATTTGCAAAAACTTGTTTAGCAAAGTAAAAATGCCTTCACAAGTTCAATCACTACTCAGTAGATTTATTCAGTAATTCTAGAATGTTTGCTGCATATTTATACATGCACGTCATGATGCATTTAAAACATGAAACATGCACAACAATGATACAACATTTGCTGCAAACTAAAACATGAACACACTAAAACGCACAAGCATTTATAGGAGGAGACAATTTGCCTGCCTGTTTTTGGAGCATGGTTGTTTTCATTAGTCTTGAAATAAAATATCACTATATCAAATATGAAACATTCTTGAAATAAAATGAATTTGACCTCTTGCTTTGTGACAAAACATGACTGACTTTAATTGTGTGACAGGTACTAGTTTAGCAATGCTTTACATAAGTATCAAAAGCTTCAGCCAAAGAAAGGTTTAATTATTTGTCATATTGTTGTTGCCATAGACACATGCCATATTAACTTGTCAGGCGCAGGAATACATCACACATTTTCTAGAGCAGCAGAGCCATAACTGTGGCACTGCAATATTTTAATGCAGGTACCAATAGAATTGTTATATTCCGAAAGTCTTCGTCTCACTTCGTCCAACAGTGAAGAATCCTGTGATTAGATGTGTGTGTGGTTGCTTCTCATCCAGGGGAGAGGTTTTGCTCAAAATGTCAATTTTCAAAAAAAAAAACCTGCCATGAATAAAGATTAGAAGCAAACCATCCTCTAGGTGCAACTTGTCCCATCAACCCAAGAACAATTTGAGATAAGAATGTTTTATCCAGAATGTTGCAAGAAAAATGTGATAACCAAGTGGCTCAGTGATGTATTTTTTTTAACCATTGACATTTTGGGTCCATGGTGGCAGCCATGGACTGGTGGTTTAAGAACTGTGTTGGTGTTTGGGAGGTTGCCAGTTCAGTGCCAAAACTCAGCAGGTCATGACTGAAGTGCCCTAGTGCAAGGCATCTAACCTTAAACTGACATCATTCAAGATCTTTCCCAGAACCTGATATGAATTCAAATTTGTGATATTTCACAATACAACTGTATATTAAAAATGCTCTGTCACTAGAGGGCAGTGTTGTCAATAACATTTAGTTATCGACGTCATTATTTTCTGTCCCAGCTATTCCATAGGTTTGTAAATGCTTGCAGAAGTTTGAAAATGTTTGTTGAAGTTTGTAAAAAAATGTAGAGGTTTGTATACGTTTGTTAAGGTTCATAAAGGTTTGAAAAGATTTCTAGTTTGTAAAGTTTGTAAAGGTTTGTAGAAGTTTGTAAAGGCTTGTAGACAATCATAAGATGTGTAGAAGTTTGTAAAGGTGAGTAAGTTTGTAAAGGTTTGTAAAAGTTTGGTAAATGGTTATTATTAGTTATACTGTTGTAATTTTTAGAATTCCTATTATTAATATTTTTATTTTCAAAATATATTGTATCTTCTAGATTAAGAACTCATTGTATGCATTACTGAAGTCTTAATAAATGTAATTAGTTAGTTGTAATTAGAGTGAAGCTTAACCCTTCAGCATCCAAATGCTGGTAACAGATGATGGAATTGCAAACACGTACACACACACACACACACCCCATATATTTTTCCCTGTGGCTGAATAATAATAGGCATTTCAATCATTTGATCATTTGCACCGTGGAAGTGTTGTAACTCACTGTCTTGTTCAACCATGAAAGCAGGTACTCGAGTGGTCTTAAGACAGCTCTACCAAACACAATAAATGGTTTTGGGTGGGAGAGTCCATTACTGAACCGTTTAAATACATTTGTGCACTGGCTTTGAACAGAGAGCTAATGTGCTCTATATACAGGTTTCTTCTTCTTTTTTACAGCCAGGAACCCCTGTGGACTGAGTTGAATAGATGAACTGTTTTCTGTTTTCTTTTTTTATTCCATTGTAGACCACACATTTGAAGGGCTACAAAGTTCCAATCAATATGTTCTGGCTTAATGAAGTAATTTTAAGTATTACTTACTTTACTCATGTCATAATACTTAATGCATAACACTTTTTATACGGAATATTAAACATTAACTTTGGCATAGGGCTTCTTTACCAAATCCTTCTGGTCTCGTACAGATGGCTTGGGCCACAAGGGTCTGTATGTATCGCAACTAATGTTTTTCTTAGAATGTTTCTTCTTCCTCTTCCTATTATGATTACTATTCTTAAAGTTATTGTATTTACTGTCGTTTTTTCATTGATAAAAGAAATAGACCAAAACATGTAAATCACACTGACACAATACTTAAGTTTATGAGGTATTACCCAGTTAACAAAACAACATTTTTAGGAATGTTTTTAAAACTTTGCATTTCGGTTGCAGGACAATGATTACCAAAAACATGCCAAAGCATTTAAGATCTTAGGGAAAATGTATTGGAGCATTGTAAGAACATGTAAATTGATTTCCTCTGATTGTTCACATTTGGTTGTAGAAATGTTGTACCAGTGTTTCTTCTGCCTGGTTTAAAAATCTTTAGTTTACCAAAGTTAGAGCATTCATACACTGTATAATGTTACAGTCAACAAAATATTTCAGAGTAATAATGATACAATATTTCAAGCAGGCAGTGCAAGGTGGCGCTAAAATATACGATTTGGTATTCAAACAACCAAACAATGAGTATTAAGACTAAAAGTAGTCTTAATACAAAAAAAATAAAAGAGAAACATGCAATGTAACACACACAAACATGTTTACATTATATATAGTATGTAAAAATGTTTGAATATATATATATATATGGTCCACAGAGTAACCCAGGGTCGAATTTGACTGAAGGGTAAGATAGATAGAAAAAAAAATATATATATATATATATATATGAGCTTTACTTGACTTCCACACCCTGTAATGCTGTGTAACAGTGTCAGCAGTAACAATAGTTCCTCTGGTATTATGATGGCAGGTGTTCATGTTGGTAGTCAGTCAGAAGTATTTGAAACTGTAGACCAACCCACAGGCTCGGTTCTCCTCCTCAACAGTTCATCCTTTCAACTAGCGTTATTATCGGCGGCTTGTGTTAGAACAAGGAAAACAAAACACCGCATCCAGACATAATAAAAACATCAGTTCTTCGTGCACCTGGTTTATCCGGAACCTGTGGAACTGCTGACCGAAGGCGAGTGCAGATTCTCCCGAGTTCTGTGATCTGTAGACCCGAGCGGGGGGAGGAAAGGAAACGTTCTTCTGACGCTTGCAGACGGTCCGGGTTTAAAATGAAGACCGTCTGGCTGATTGTGGACTTCTTTCTGATCTTGAGACAAGGTAACACTTGTAGGATACCGTTATGAGCGTGGATTCTTTACGAAGCCGGTGGCCGGGTGGATTTTGATCGGTTAGTCGTGGCGTCCCGTGCGGTTTAGATTAAGACGGTGATGCGGGTTTAGTGGTGGATGTATTTTACAAAGTAGCTCTTTTCCATATTTAAACAGAAAGACTTTGTTTTTGTGGCATCACTTATGTGCTATTTAGGTGAAGGTGTGGCCTGTTGTGTTTTTCTTTCTCCATTTCTTTTCTTCTTTTTTCACGGTTGTATATTGCATATTTATTTTAACCCTGATAAATAACACATACCGAAATAATTTCACTAAAAGTCTTAAACGTGCACTAAATCATTCCGCAACGAACCGGTCAGCTGGTCCATTTTAATAAGTTAAATTTGGGTCTCGAGCTACAAAGCAACACGTGAGATCTGAGCATCGTAAACGACGCAGTCTTTCCACAAGTGATGCAAATCTAATATCATCGTTAAAGCATCATTTCAACTATGGTTAACTATGTAACTATGTTCTTTGTGGTTTATAAAAATCACGGTTTGATGTGTGTATGGAGAGTAAAATACGTATTTGGATTCATTAATGTTGCCTATAGTGTCTCTGTGGGTTTCCTTCGGGTAGTCCGGTTTCCAAAGAGATGCAATCAGGTTTATTGGAGATGCTGAAATTGTCCTGTGTGTATGTTTATCTCTGTACTCTGCAACAGACTGGCGTGTTTAGTTTTTTATGTTTTAAGACCATTTTGGTTGTGGGGACGGTGTTTGGTTTTGTTTTCTTAACGTTCTCAGAACGGTTTTGGCTTTAAAGCATTTTCTAAACCACATTTAATTTTAGATGGATGGATGGTATGTAGCCTGTATACAGTGTAAATGTGTAATCTTACAATCGGAATAGTTTACCGTTAGTATTGGACGTTATTTTTCATGTTGTCTTACAGCAAGAAAGTTCTGGATTTGTGCCCTATTTGAAATTGCCCCATTTTTTTACTGTGTCTTCGTAGGTTTCCTCTGAGTGTCCCGGTCAGCCAGATTAATTGGAGGCATTGAATTGTCCAATAGGTACCTAGCCACTCTAGTATACATAAACCTGTGCATTGTTTTGTCATTTACAAGCCAAGATAAATAGAGATGTTTGTGTCAGGAAGACTATGCCGTATAGTAATATGGATCATGATTCATGATTCACAGTGGTCACTCGTAGTGGGAGCAGCTGAAAGAAAAAGAGAAAAAAAGTTAAGTTTCTTGTGAACAATTATGACATCTGGCAGCTTCTACTCAGTGGCACAGTCAGTGCTGTATACACATGTCCAGTACTGTCTGTCTACAGCTAGACATTGTAGCATAATTAAGATTTTTTTTTATTAAAACTTTTTAAAATCATTTTTCACACTTGGCTTACATTCTTCTCCACATGGGACTTAAACCCAGGACCTTATACATCCAACTCTGCAATGTTTCATTCAGGACTTATTCAGGAGGCTTCAGTTTACACAATTCAGACAAACCTGATGGGATTTTATTATTATATTTACACTGCTGGTGTGCCCATTCTAATGTCATACTAGCCCCTTTTTTGGTTAACATCTGCTTTAATGTTCGGTCATACATTTTAAACATATGTAGTTGGCCATATTTACATAAAATGAAAAATAATTTAGTAGAATAGCGTATCACTGTAAAATTAATAATTGGTCTACCCCCAGGAAATAGGGCTTTCATGGTGACTAAGTGGGTAACACGTTCCCCTCACAGCAAGGAGGTCCTGGGTTTGATCCCCTAGGTGGGTCAGTCCGTTTTTTTCTGTTGTGGAGTACAAAATTTTTCTAGTTTCTGGTTTGTGTTTTTCTAGTGGCTAGAAAAATTAGAAGATTGGGCGCAGTATCGACAATGGCTTTATTGTTTTAGCAAGGCCATCCGTCCAGATCCCAACAATGTCGAGCCATCAACACCAAATGCAAATCAATTTCAAAGGCATGGTTGCTTTATAATGCAGAATTCGTGATTACTGGTGAATAAAATTGCCATTTTAAGAAATGAACAGTACTCATATATGTTTAAAGGTATTAAAGGCATTAAAACATTAGTCTTTTTTAACCTCAGGATTATTGTTGGCAACATAATAATTCAAGCAAAACAGAGTGACAGTACAGGCAAGTGGTGTGTTTGATTGGCAAAGTTTGTTATTGTTAAAAATATGCATGGGGATTATTTTGCATTTGACAATCAGAAAATTCTATTTTCTGATAAGAGCACCAGCCATCATGTTGCTAAAATGGCAAAAGTGTCAAGTGACTGATTTTCAGTCATGCTGCTCAATAGACATTTATTTACACATTTAAATACAACAGCTATTTTGATGAAAGTGAATTGAGATCTTTTTAGGATATCTGAGACCACCTTTAATCTACCCGCCTAATTTTTCTTTAAATATCTATAAATTAGATCTGCCCTTAGATCTTATGATGTGCCAGTGAACTGTACAGTTACATGCACTACTTGGAGTGGTGGATTCTAATAAGATGTCAGGATTAGTTTTTAAAATGTAATTTTTCTAAAAACTTTACTGGCACTGATGTGAAGTGCTTGAAAATTTTGACATTTTTAGCAGGGAGGAAATTTTGACATTCTAATTTGATACTTCGGGGACAAAATTCTAATCTGCTAAAGCTGTCCACATTTCTTCTCTAAACTGGAGTCTATCATCACAGTTTCTTAACATCCCTTTACATTTTGTTAGACATGCTCCACCTTGACGGATTTTAGCTACAATTTTATCTATGTAAAAGATACCCATTTCCTTCTTCAAACCAGTAACCAATCATCAAAGGCATTCACATTCATCAAAAATACAAATTCTATCCTAAATGTATTCAGAGTGGAGGACCATTTATGACTAGCTGTGTCTGATATTGAATCATGAATTATGATTATGTATTATTACTGGACAAAATTAGGAAACAATTGGGAACTCAACAGCACTTTGCTTTAGCTGTGCGGTGTTATTTAAACACCACCTAGAGATGTGTTCAAGGTGTGTTGAAACCGTTGTAAAAACTAAGGAACTGATACTGGATTTCGAAAAAGAGTTGATTTATTTAAGGAGGTACTAAATAGTGATATTATTTAAACACAATATAAATACTGGGAAAGTCCAAAACCTAGTGTGATATCGAGTCGCACTGGCTGTCGGACAAATTTTGAAATTCAGAGGCCTTAACAATCTAAATTATAAATCCTCAAAGTGTTGCTGTGAAATGTTTACAGGAGGTCTGGAAACAAATGTAAGTTACTACCATAAGAACATAACATTATATTTAAAGAAAACATTTGCAGTGCAAAAGCTTTCAAACCTCATTGAGCTGGAAACTTCAGCATGAAAAAATGTGAAGATCCTACAAGAAAGGTGTTAGAAGCTTGTTATCACTTACTGAAATAGCTTATGTGAGGTTCTCAAAGCAAACGGATGTTCCAATAAATACTGTAGATGAGCACTGAAGAAAAAAAGGCAGATTTCAATTCTTCTTGCACATATTTTATTCAGTTGTACAGCTATTTTACCATGCTAGTCTTTTGCAGTTTTTCCCATCACTTATTATTATAAGTCTATGTAGCAACATACGAAAAATACAGAACCTTGACAACCTTGCTCAACACTTTTATAAATGGTCTAAAATGTTTTTTTGATAACATTTAAACTGAAATCATAAACCATATAATTCTGTAATAAACTATAATAATTAATATACAACAATACAAAGTAGTCCTGTATAGTGCAGTATCACACACCATGCATTTCTGCTCTTCTCTGCATCTCCTTTTGGGTCATTTTTATTTGTACAAAATATAAAGAAAATGCTCGAAAAATATAGTCTAGGAGTTCCTTGGGTTTTGTTTTTAAACCAAGTCGACCACCTTGCTCTCTTATGGCTGATTTATACAACACCTCAATGCCATTGTTTTCCTTTTATAGTTCTTTGTTGAGGTCACCAGATGCCGATACATTTTTGAGAGTTCTGTCACATTTGTGTTTACCCTCCGGTTTTTGCAACAACAAGAAAGGTCATTATTTTAACATTTTATTTTAGCTAATGCTTATAGTTGCTATATCATAAACGAAACATGATGAACATCAAGGCACACACAAACATGTGCACTTCATTGTTTTAATGGCAATAGTGCTTGCTCCCCCATTTGGTCTTCATTGTCTTCATTGTTTTGGAGATGCACGTTGGGTGACGCAAAGGCTCTGTGGAGGTGGTTTGTGTTTGTGTCATAACAGTGGGGAAATCAGCCTTTAATCCATACATACGTGTTTACCTGATGGACAAAATGTAATGTGCAATTATTTTACCAACTATAACCCTGTAATCTAACTAACTGGGAGTGAATGTTATTAGTTGAGTCTAGGAAGGTCAGAGGATAGAATGTTTTCCAAACATAGATATCGAGGAGTCATGATGGCTAAGCACGATGAGGTATGGACACACCTGGAGGCAACTTGAGTTTGAACTTATGGAATTGTATTGCTCCTACACACGTTAGGAGCTCATTATGATAAACAAAAATGTTTGTTATAACGAAACCTCATTATAGTCAGAAAACGTATATGACAATAACAGGAAATAAGTGCCTGATATTTTGTGCACTTGATTCACCTTGTACATCAGATGCCATATTGGACAGTCCTGTCTAACAACATGATCAACTTCATGAAAACCACAAAACTGATGACTTCTATTCTATTTAGATTGTCAGAACTGCCATCTTGTCATGATCATGACTAATCTATAGATATGGCATTAAATAATAAATAAATATTAAATTAATTAATTAATTTGATTCACCTTAAATGGCGCAGTTGACTGAATTAATCACATTTTAATTCATGCTTGGCTCAGACCACAGTAAAATGTTGGTGTGAGCAAAAAGGAATGAGCAGCATAGATTATATTTTTATTAGAGAAACACAGCAAAGGATTCTATATCAACACGGCGGCACTTTAAACTTACATAAGTGCAGAGAATCAAATACTCTGTGTAAATAATCGTAATCACGTCATATTTATTACAGCCTACATGAAGCAACACTGACATTCTAAAATGTTTAATTAGGAAAACTTACTGTCAGCCAGTGAAGCAATGCCTTACATAATTGCTTACATATTGTGAAAAAACAATACATCCAAAACGAAAGGAATACATCTTGTGTTAAGTTTTATCCTCCCCCAGCCTTTTCTCATTAGAATGAGATCCTGATTCTTTTTTCCCCTGTGTAGCAGCAATACGCTGAACGGGAACTGGTTCAAGAGCGTTTGACTCTGATCGTGCTTTTGGCTCATGCTCCGTAAATTCAGACTTGGGCACCCAGTTGGCATTATGCTTTTGATTGCTTTACTTGAAATATGTTTTTTTATTTAAAACTTTTTTTCTTCTTCTTGTTATAGCATAATACAAAAACATAACACCCTTTCAAGTGTTACTGATAAAACAGAATTGGCAAATAAATACACATACCACATACACATTTATACAAATAGAACAGCATTAATAATGTGTTTATATGAAAAATTACTTTTTCTTTGCATAGTTTCATACATAGGGCATAGTGGATTATAAGGTGCATTCGGCGATATAATTGACTCTTGACTACGGGACAATCCAACAACTGGTGTGGCTTTGTAGCTTTCAAAAGTCATATTAAAACATTTTGACAGATTTTTGAGTGCCGTGTACCACATAAAATTATTGTTCTATAGACCAAATTGTAAACCAACAATGTATTCTTTACATGAATACAATTACAATTTAATGCCTTCAACACAGTTTGGCCAAATTTACCACTGTGTTACATCAGCTTTCCAATTAATTGTTTTTCCTGTCATTAGCCTACTGAGGAAATTAATTGCTGCATTTGTACAAGCAGAATTCTGACTTGCTACTCAAGCACAGCTGCGCAACACTCATTGTTTGGTTGTCCTTCCCATAATTCCCTACAAATGTGGACAGAAAGCCGGATATACAAGTGCATGCAGTCTTTCTAGGGTTTTATGGTTTCTTTGGTATTATGGCGTCACTCTCAATTCCAAGATATGCTTCACTGTTAATGCCCCCCTTTCACAAATGAATCACCTATTTCTGTATGCAGTGATTCGTTCCCGCACGATCAGTAAGATGGCATTGAGAAGTGACTAAACACCTTTGTTTACAACAGTCTTTGTGCCTTTGTTTAAGCCCTGTGCGTTTCCAGGCAGCAGAATTTGTCTGCCACATTTAATCAAATCTAGGCACTGAAACACATTTACAAACACTAAGTAGGGAAACCTACCCACAGAAACTGAAGAGGGGTTTCTGGTGCTTTGCTGAAGGACACTTCACTCTGGCTTGTTGACTCTCAGAATATTTTCTAATTTAAGATATTGTTATATTTGTATAAAAATGTGACAAACAGGAAAGAATCTGTAAAACAGCACTGAAAAAATGGTGACATTGGTAAAAAGCGTTCTACTAGGGAATGTTACAGGATGAGGAAACAGTATCAGATTGGTAGATATTTTAAAAGCTACTCCCATGAGAAAACCATTGTTTTCTAAGATAAGAGAATCTTAACCACTATTTCCTAATGTGTATTTTTGGGTTGTTATCTCTTGACTCTGAATCCAGTTAATTATCTAACTACAGCCATCAGCACATTAAAGGATGGGGGATGGGGTATTTGAAAAGAAATCGTTTTTAGTTCAAATGTTACATTGAATCCTATTCCTAGTATATTTGCATTCTGAGCAGTTTTGAGATACTGAAACTTAAAGATTTTGCTTTCCAAATAGCAAAATTGATCTTTTCTACAAAGATCAAAGAATAAGAATTTGTAAATAACTCAATTTTGACAAAAATGTTAAATTTTATAACTCCATGGGTATGTGTCAATTTCTACTTTCTAAGTTACCTCTGTTGGGCCCTTGAGCAATGTCCCCAACTCTCATGGCTCAAACTGATATAAGTTGCTTTGGATAAAGGTGCCTGATGATTGCTGAAAATGTTTATTATATTATACAATACAAATATTATATAATTATTATTAATAATTGATAATGTCAATAATGATAGACAGACACTTGAAATATTAAATTGATCTTTGCTATGGTAACTTTTAATTTGAGTTAGTCTGACAGACCACGTGACTGGTACACACAATTGTTGGTTTAAAAGGTTATCCTTTTTCTATGATACAGAGAGAGAGAGAGATCTTGAGATTTTGATCTGACCATCAAAGCTTGGACCAAAACAATAATTGTCAATATATAAAATTTCCAAAAGACCATCAACAAGCTGGACCGAGTCAGACATCTCCTATATTTCTGTTTTCTAGCTACCGTGTTTCCCCGAAAGTAAGACAGTGTCTTACTTTCTTTTTATCCCCAAAAGCCCCACTATGTCTTACTTTCG
>JAOTRQ010036331.1:0-17382 GCA_028565875.1 Hoplisoma paleatum
TTTTCCAAAAACGGCTTCATGTACAAAGACAAAATATATTTTTTATGCTTGTTAGGTCCTACTAATCCCAAATAGCTCGACGAAATAAAAAACGCACATCAGGGAAAAGTCTGTGTCTCAGGAGGTTAATACACACAGACCTTCTCATGCTTTCCCTTTCCCTTTGATGGCAGCGTTAGTTTGTAGAACGAGGTAAAACATTTCAGATGGTGTTCAGATTCTCGTCTTCTCCTCATGTTGGGAAGAAGTCTGCATGTTGACGGCTTTTATTCGTCTGGAGCTTGCAGTAACGGCGCTCGATGTGATGCCGGGAGACTCGGAACGGCTCTCTTTTATCCTAATGGCACCACTTTTCCAAGTGTCACAGATAGCGTAGCGTTGTTTTGATATTTTTCTAAACTATACTTAGAAAGAATAAAAATTAAATAAATAAATAAAGACGTTAGAAGGAGGCACGGCAGGCGAGGCATATGAGATGATTGAATTAGCCAGACGATTACTAGCAGATACTAAGACTGCTGGATTCTTCACCAGACAGGAGGGGTCACTGTTACTGCGAAGGTGAATCTATCGTAAATAAAATATATATATATTTATTATTATTATACACATTTATACATTGTAGATCGATGCTAAACTGTTACTGACTATTCACTTTTTGTTTTGATGACAGATTTGCCGTCGTTATTCTCTCATTTAACTGCACGGGAACTCACCTAGAAATGGATTTTCCAAAAGTCTTGAGAAAGTTCCCAGAGGTGCTCCAGCACTTGTTGACTGATTTGCCTTCACTCTTTGGTCCAAGTCATCATAACTGAGTTTAGGTCAGGTGATTGTGGTAAGGCCAGTGATGGCTTAGCGCTTGAGGTACTGGACTAGACATCACAAGGTGACCGGTTCAAGCCCAACTACCACCAAGTTTGCACCGTTGGGCCCCTGAACAGGTCAGCTTAACCCTTGGTTATGAGCAAGGCCCTTAATTCATTGTGATTGTGAGTCGTGTGTTGAATACTGAAAATGAAAGTGTAGGTCATGTGACCCAGAACTCCAGCATAAATAAAGGAAATTTATAAAATAAACAATTAAACAATTTTAAAAAAACATTAAATAAGAAATTGTGTCCAAACATTTGACATTGGTCTTTGAAAATTTGTCTTTCATTTATAATTCAGTCCGACCTCCCAGTTTTAAAACTTGCCGGTCGGCAGTCACACAAACCACTAAGATGTGCAAACCACTGCAATGCACAAATGGTCCCAAAACAGGATAAATAGGAGGGTTGTGTCAGGAAAATGCATGAGGTGTAAAACTGAGCCAAATCAATGCGGCTCACCAGGAGCAGGAGCAGACAGAGGGATTCACGTTGGTGTGTGAATGTGTTTAAATCAAACACACTTTTACACACAAAAGTGAACACACACTAGGGGGCAGTAGTGAGCACACATATCCAGTACGATGGACAGCCCTAGACACAGACAGCACTTAGGGGTTCGGAAGCAGTTAGGGATTTGGTGCCTTGCTTAAGGGCACTTCAGTCATGACCTGTTGACTCTCGGAATGGAACCAGCAACCTTCTGAATATAAGCCCGGATCTCTAACCATCGGGACACGGCTGCCCAACTAGACCAATCGTTGCTACAGCAGATACTGCCAACTGTGCCCACTAAGTGGCACCCATTCGACCGGGAGCAAAGTTAAGATTCAAACTGAGTAGTTTAGCATCTCAGCATCGGTGTGCTAGCTGATTATTCGATATGCTAATATATTAACACATACAATGAGTGCGTACATCAGTTCAGGTCGAAGCTCCACGAGCGCCAGTGTAAAGAATCCTGGATCTGTAAACGACCGGGCAGAGACTCAGTGGCGCTCACACTTATCTCCATGCTCATTTAAGCCCAGGCACACTGTTGTCCTCCATTAGCATTCAGTGCAGCCATGAGCATTCATTTCACAGCACTTGTCAGAGTATAGATCCCTCATTAGCCCTGAAAGTGGAGCCAGATGTGAACACGGGTGCTGTCGAAACCATGACGGGAGAAACATTTATGTGTGTTTCTGGAACCGAGCCTCTGTGGAAGCTGTAACACGATGAAAAATAATGGCCATAACATCGTGATGGAGTCGATGCGAATAAAAGGACAGTCGACCCGGGGACAGTCGATGACGAGAGCGTCTCCAAACTGATCACGCGTCCTCCGTCACGTTCCTTCGTAATGCCTGGATTAAAATAAAGTGCTTCAGATATCTCCGGCTCTTTATATCCACCCAGATGTTTGACAGATGTCGATACACCAAAAGTAATCTGCAGTACTAATAGTATCCATGCCAACAGTGTCACATGCGTTGCACAAAATGTACACACATGTCCAGTTAATGATTATAAATGTTAGTTGGTCAAAACGATTTGGTCACCACAAGTCCAAAACCATCAACTTCATACAAAGATGCTTCTTTTGATCCTCCCCAAATCTCGAGGACAGTAAAGGAGGAAGGTCTTCCATCCGGGCTAACAGTGATTAAATGTACAGTATAAATGAATCTGGGCGGCACCGTGACTTAGTGGTTAGCACTGTCGCCCCACTGCCAGAAGTTAGCATGGGCGTGGGTTTACTCCGGCTAATCCGGTTTCCTTAGCAGTCCAAAAACATGCACTAGGTTGATTGGAGATGTGAAATTTTCTTGTAAATACACAAGATCCCTGTAGCGCTACGCGATGGAGAAAGACCTGGCAACCTACTCCGTAAAAGCACTTGCTAACAAACTCTGGGGGTCGGTAGCAATCCAGAGAGCCAACAAGGGTCAGGTACTATATATATATATATGTGTGTGTGTGTGTGTGTGTGTGTGTGTGTGTGTGTGTGTCTGTGTGTGTGTGTGTGTGTGTGTATTTATGAATTTACCTGTTTCTTGGGTCACTCTGTGGTTGCCAGGTCTTTCTCGAACCCCGTGTCGATACAGGGATCTTGTGTATTTACAGGACAATTTCACATCTCTGATCAACTTAGCGCATGCTTTTGGACTGTGGGAGGAAACCCACGCTGACACGGGGAGAACATGCAAACTCCGCACATGAAAGCCCCCGACCTGACCCGGGGATCGAACCCGGGACTTCTAGCTGTGAGGCCACCGTGCTAGACAGGACTAGACACCAGAAAGTCACCGGTTTAAACCCTCTACCACCAAGCGGCCACTATCGGGTCCTTAAGCAAGTCCTTTACCCTTCAATCGCTCCAAAATTGTGTTCCATCGTAATCGTTGGTCACTTTTATGAATTAAAATAAAAGATTCCTGCCTGTTCTATAGTGAGTGATGGAACAGGACTTACAGACGTGCTGGTGGTGTTTCGTTTTGAACACTGTTAGAACATCTGTTATTATTTTCGTCATAATACTTCACACACAAAAAAAACATTCCTTCATATCTGATGATGATCCGATCCGAGTACCCAGAGTAAAGCTTTTTGATTTGATTTTTTAAGCGTTTTATTTTTACGCATCGCTGTTTCGTGGGTGTTGGTTTACGGGCATTAAATCACTGCACTTTCCCTGTAAAATAAGAAAAAAAAGAAAAGATTCTGAAAGGTTGAAACTGCCCAAAAGGCAAAACACCAGAAGAAACATAAAGAGTAAAAAGTGCAAAGAAAAAGTGTAGTGGACCAGAAAAAAAACCCACAAAGCTTAATCCACAAACGAGTCTATGAGATACACTGCGTAGACTTTAACTTATAGAACAAAACAGAAAAGAATAGAACAGAACGCCTTTACTTGTCACTACACGTATATAAATGTAAAGTACAATGGCATTTTTTATTTGCATATATCATTTTTATTTGCATATATCATGTCATTATTTTGCAAGCTGAGGTCAGAGTCTTGCATATGCAACGCATGTGAAGGTTATGAATCTTGAATAGAAACCTACATTTGCGTATTTATAAAGACTCTAGTTAGACCCTAGTATTTATAAAGACTAGTTAAGGGCAACCGTGGCCTGGTGGATAGAGAACTGGGCTTGTGAGAATCAACAGGTCATGACTGACAGCTATAGAATGAACTGGAACTTAAATTAAGACTTACTTCTCTCTCTCTCTATTTGTTTATCGTCCGTTTTGCCAGTTCCTGGGGTCGGACGTTAATGTTTTGGAGCAGAGTTTTCAATCCGAATGCCCTTCCTGACGACAACCACCTTTAAGTGGTGGGAACTTGTGAGACTACTGGAAAATTTCACATTTCCGATCGACCTAGTGCATGTTTTTGGACTGTGGGAGGAAACCGGAGTACCCGGAGGAAACCCACGCTGGCACGGAGAGAACGTACAAACTCCGCACAGAAAGTCCCCGGCCCGACCCGGGGACCGAACCCGGGACTTCTTGCTGTGATGCGACAGTGCTGAACCACTGAGCCACCGTGCCGCCACTAGAACATATTTTTTATAATAAAATTAATCACTTAATTTTATTTTAAATAAGTGTAAATGGATTAAGTGTCATGATTGTTTACGAGAGTGTAAAATGTGACGTTAAAAGCGAAATAAATAAATAAATATCTGAGGTTATAGGCATCGGTAGAATTGGCATCATTGCATTTGCATTACAACGTTTTAAAATGCTTTTTTTCTATTTATTTTGTTTATTTCTTTTTATTTTTCTTTCTTTCTTTTTTTTTATTGTAGTTGGCGCCGGACGACGCGTGGAAATGCCCGCACTGCAAACAGCTCCAGCAGGGCACAGTCCAAATGAGTCTGTGGACTCTCCCCGACATCCTGATCCTCCACCTGAAGCGCTTCAGGCAGGTCGGCGAGCGTCGCAACAAGCTCTCCACGCTGGTGCGCTTCCCCCTGACGGCGCTGGACCTGGCGCCCCACATGGTCAAGCGGAGCAACTGCGGCCGGCTGTCCTCCTCCTGGAAAACGAGAGCCGACGCCGAGGACTTCCTGTACGATCTGTACGCCGTGTGCAACCACCACGGAGGCATGCACGGCGGTCACTATACAGGTTCGTTCTACTCACGACACGATAACATTTTTATTTAGATAAACAATAAATATCATTTTTTAAGGTCACTACTGAACCCCTTAACTGCTTTTCCAGGCGCCGTGGCTAAAGCTGGCCATCGCCCTGTGCACGTGTGTTCACTACTGCCCTCTAGTGTATAAAAGCCGACTCGACACAAGACAACAGCCTCGTTTTTCTATTGAAGTTGATATTTACTGGCTCAGCACTAGAGGGCGTCGAGTTCCTGAAGATTCTGCTACATTTGTGTAACGTCGTCGTAGATTTTAATGATCAATATAGAACATTTTTTAAATGTCGGATCATAATTAAATAATCGTCAACACCATTTGCAGGGAGTGACTACTTTAACTACAAGTGCGCACCTCATTGTTTTCATATCTGTAGCGTTTCCACTCATGGTGTGTGTCGTTTTGACATCGGGACGACCGACGGTGCGACAAAACTAAGGGTGCTAACCACTAAATCACCGTTCTGCCTATGAATCGATTTGTATCGATTCTTGTCAAGTCATTGCATCACTTATTTATTAGTGATAATCTGGTCTAGTTAACGTCTGTCTTGCTATGCATTTGCTGCCGAACCCGGGTGGGATTAATAAGGGATTATCTGATCTGGATTCAGCGTACTGTAGGAACTCGGTGGACGCTCAGTGGTACAGCTACGACGACAGCAGCGTGGAGCCGGTGCCCGAGGACGACGTGTGCACCCGTGGTGCCTACATTCTCTTCTACCAGAGAAGCAACAGCATCCCGGCGTGGTCAGCCAGCTGCTCGCTACGAGGTCCGAAATCATCCTCCGTAACAACGCATCACACCACATCACTGACAGGGTTTAATGCACCGCATGTAACACCGATTGTCTTGAGCCATGCTGACCGCAGTGCATCGGTTTGCCACAACTGGTGGCAAATTCAAGGTATTATAATATTTCTCATTATACATATAAAGAGAGAACCTTGGCGGGCCCAACGATGACAACCGGTGGTGGTCGGTGGTTGTGAGGCTTGAACCGTTGACCTTCTGGTGTCCACTAAGCCGTCACTGACCTCAATCAATGCTGTTGCACTTACGGTTTCTGTTGGCCGTGTTTTTTTAAAGGATTGACACGATTCCTTCTTCACTTCTCCCGCAGGCTCCGTCAGCTCCTCTGCCTCGAACCATTGGCTCGTCCGTCTGACATCTCTGTCAGGAGAGAGTCAAATCTCCAGTCCGTCTCACAAAGCATGTAGTTATTCTTCTGCTCCCGAACCCCAGACCCCGACCTCTCCTGTCTTCTACGAGCAGCCCACTAAAGGAATTACTGGTGAGTTTTATACAGTCTGACCTTAGGATCGAGTCTATTTGTCCAGAATTGGGTTTAAGTCGTCCGGGAATTAGAAGGAAACCCATGTGGAACGTTTCTAGCGGTCACAGGGGTCGTGATATGTTGCCGGATGATCCCATCAGAAGCAGGGATGTATGGCTAGTTACGATCTGCAAGGGTGGATTTCAGTTCCAGATTGTTGAAAATACAAAATGAAATTGAAGATTATAACTATGTTTCCTTTCATGTGTTTATTTATTTTGCTTAAATAAGATATTATAATATTACATTACATCTTTTATCTATTATTTATCTAAATAATGAACGCCCTTTTATTTATGAAATAGGTACTAACAATTTTGAATGGAACTTGAATAGTGAATAGTGGCAGCGCCCTCTGCTGTTTAAAGTTTGCCTGACATCTTAACATATTACTTCATAATCTTCCTTCTAGATGGATTCGAGTCCAAACCATTTTCTCGTGGTACCAAGGGTCGTAGTGTGAGCATGCGCTCGCCCCCCAAGAAGGAAAGTCTGGGCAAAATGTTTCCCTTACGTTGGTCTTTCGGTTCCAAGGACCGCAAGAAAACGAACTTGGGACCTGAGATTACCCTAACTCAGCCCGGCGAGCTGGTGGAATATCTGGAATCAGGACGGAGGCCACGATGTACCAAAGATCCCATCGTTAGCCTTGTGGCTAGTCCTGTACAAGTCAAAACCCAACCGGTTGAAAGCACTCCCAACGGTCGCACCACTGTAGGTGGAACCGAGCAAGGACGCTGGCGTGACCCCGACTCACCCAGGGTGCCCGAAGGCCAGAGGAGACCGGGATCGGAAAGAGGCTCGGCAAACACGACCAAGTCCCGAGATGAGAACACAGTCACACGGAAGACCTCGAAAAAGAAGCAAGAACAGCAGGGGAAGTCTCAAGATGGTCAGTTTCATCGAGGGTCTAGTTCAGGTTTACATCCCAGTCAGTCTGAAGGCAGAGACTCCACGTTGAAGAAAAGCTTGAACCAGCCAGCCGGAGCTACACGGAGTTCATACCCCCGGAGTCATACCCAACCCACGGAGGCATCGGGGAACAAGATCGATGATACTCAAAGCTTGTCCGTCGTTAAAACCGGCACGATTAAGAAGGATGTACGTGGTCAAGAACCATGCCAAGCCAGATCGCCTACAAGCAAGAATTCTAGCAAGCTTCCAGTGCCCAATGGTGCACCAAGTGGCATAATAACAGAGGACAAAAAAGCCAACGGGACCCACAGAAGCAGCGGGCGACACACCAACAAGCCACTAGTCAATAGCAAGGAGACCCATATAAAGCGGGCGCACAGTTCTTCCAGTCTTCAGACTAAGACGGATTTAAATCTCAGGAGGACGATGTCTCTTCAGAGGAACGGCCTGGCGCCTCAGAAAGGTCTCATGGCCGATAAACACACCAACAACATGTTACAGAGGAACAGATACAGCACCACTTCACTGGGCAGACAAAGGCCCGTACCGGAATCTTGCTTTTGACGTTCGTGAACTAAAAGCCGGTCGGAATTTTGATCTGTAGCTAGCACACCTAACTGTGCCTTACCTTCGACTATCTTTGGGTGTCGTTTGGGGAAATGTGAACTAGAAATGAAGGATATTTTAATGCAAAGGTACTCGGTGTCCAAGTATTTATATTACGTTCTACTTAAAATTGACATAATTACACCACAAGCAAGAGGAACTAGCTTTATCCATTACTGGGGTCATATATTCACTAATTCCATACTATACACATACATTATGTTCCTATTTTGCGTCATAATATTAATAATAATATATTAATAACTAGTATAATTAATAATAATAACCTTAATGTTGTGATTATTCTACTATCATTCTATTATGGTTTTAATTTTCTCTATTACAGACATAATAAGAAACGTATTTATATCGCCAGGCGCCTTATTGGCTACTTTATGTGTATCTTGATTTCAATCAGGGAACCTCCAGCAAGTCAAGACAAACTGCACAAAATGGGTACACAAATAAAATAATACTAACAATATCAACACTAGATGCTTCTGAAATATGTTTAATACGAAGGGCTGAACCATTTCAGATGTTTTGCAACATAGAATTTCCCAATGGAGAAGCTGACCGGTACATCAACAGGGTAACTTTTATTAACAAAAGAAACGAGGGAAACCTTGTGATCATATTTTTATTTGACTAAAGTGCCTTTTGTTATGGTGTTCGGGACAACGAAGGAAGTTTCCTTACTGAAGTGACATCACTGTTTTAGGTGAAAGACGGACAAATGCGTCCATGCAAGTGCCTGCTCAGTCAACATGGTCACTATGCACATAGAAAAACAACTGGATAGAACCACAGCGAAGGTCATAAATCATAATAAACATTTATATACACGGTTCACTTCCTTGTAATCCTTCAGACAATTGAATCATCTATTGAATGCACATGTGAGCGTTTAGACATTCGGGTTTGCAACCAGTTGACAGTTTGACTATGATATAAAACATTTATGACACTCTGTGTATTTAATGTTTGGCTGAAAACTGTTTGTCTATGTCTGATTTTACCGCACTGTACGTACTGAATACACTATCGTGTCTGCTTTGTAGTATGTAATAGTAGTTTGTGTATTACAGTTCATCACACCATAATACAATCTAAATTTTAATGGGTCAGAGTTAGCATAGCTGCCTGTGAATACAAATCCCAGGACTATCAGGGAAATGATAAGTATTTCTGAACAATGGCTTATTAGCAGTTACATCCCATATTCTAATAACAATGTATTTTACTACTTATTAGTTTTACTCTGGTTACTTTATAACTCGAGATAAGATTAAGCACATTCGGAAAGCATAGCTGGTAGGAAAGTGTTTATCTCCTGTACTGTATACTGTATTTATTTGCTTGTCATTGTATATTATAGCCATAAATGTTTCTTTTACTAACCCGACTTCAATGGCTACACTTTTTTAACAACAATGAAGGACTGTTTAACTGTTGAGGTTAATTATTAACTGTTTACGGAATTGTATTTAATGCAGCGTTTTGTACTTTACTTTTTAACCGAACTGTAATTTATGTAAATAAAGTTGTAAAATTGTTTAAAATTGATGCTTGAACGTGGTTAACACAGCACAAATACAATCACTACACTGGAAATGGAGACTTGGATGAACTGTCACTTTATATAGTACATGGTTTCATATTGTCAATAAAGCAAATTAAACACTCTTTATCACTGTCCTGTGCAAACCGGTGCGTTTTTATTCATGTACACTTAAAACGTGAGTGAGTGTGATGTCATAAATGTTTGATTCTTGTTAGAAACGTGCATGGATACGCAAACTTTGTTGGGAAGGGAAACACCGAAACAAGTTTATTAAATTTGATACCCCTTATACATAACTATGACAGTACAACGATAAACTTTTACTACACATATTAGAACTGTGAACTTTCATAGTATAACTTTTACTAACTTTTCTAGTAGGACAACGAATTAGCCAAATTAGCATAACATTTGATAGTAGAACCGTTCACATTTTTTTAGTTTAACTATGGATTTTATTTCATATCGTGTAACGTGGACTTGTGTAGAAGTTCATGGTACAATTTGTATATCGAAAAAACATATATTATTAGCAAGTTAATCTTTTAAAATCACGTTTTAACGACTAATTCAAATACTTTTGGTGCTATGACTGGCAGGCCGTTCTTGTACAGCTCGACTAAATGGAAATAATTCACACAGAATGTTTATTTTCTTTGTGTTTGTGTGTTTTAAACATTTATTTTTGTGGTTCGAAGGTTTAACAGTACGTAAGTTGTGCTTTTATTCTTTATTTCTAGACTTTTCTGAGGTCTGTGTGTAAGTAGCATCACTGGTCGGCTGAGGGCAGAAACAAGCTGTGTAAACAAGCGGCCATTATTTTATTTTTATTAGAGGAAACGGAAACTAAACGGGCGTCTGGAGCGTTAAAAACACTTCAGTTGTGACTTTAAGGGTCGAATTTACACCGATATCGGAAATAAAGTCGGAATAAGGCGAGTGTGAACAAGAACGACGGACTTTTACGGGGTGAGTATGAACCATGAACGTTCTCTCCACGCCTAGGCTGCTCTGTTAGATAGCATGTTAGCAATAACAAGCTAACGAGAACGTTCGAGAACAGAACGGTTAGATAAGAACCGACAGAACAGACGGTCTGGAGGCGAGCAGAGACTCGGAACGACCGTGTGAGTCTTTTTATCGGGCTTAATAAAAGTGTGTTTATTGGACGGAACGCGCCACGTTAGCTAGTAAGCGCTCACAGTGTCGCTGGACTGTCCGGACTGTCCGGACCGCGACTTGGTCAGCAGGGTTGCCAGGTGAGTCGCACCGTCACCTCACAGCAAGAAGGTCCCGGGCTCGATTCCTCAGATGGCCCGGGTCCCTTTCTGTGTGTCTGCGTGGGTTTACACCGGGCGCTCCGGTTTCCTACGACGGTGCCGTCCTAAGACGTGACGTCAAAGTCCTAATAAATAAACAATTTACTTTGCATTATCAGTATAAGTCTAATAACGCGTCTAGACAAATATTTATATATTACCGGGAATATAAAATGTGTGTTCCATCCATTATCTAGTTTTACAAGCGCTTATTACACTAAGCACCTGAACAGGTCACCAAGTCTATTGCAGAATACTGACACAAACAGGATTTTAGTGTCTCCAAATAGCTAGAATGCATGTCTTTGGACTGTGTGAGAAAACCAGATGTTTTATATGTTTTTTTTTTACTTTTAAGTGTGTTAAACTGTAACACTTTCGTCTGCATCATCGTCTGTCGGGGCCTCGTTCTGTCACAACCCTTCAATTCAGTGGCTAGGTATCTGAATTTAAATGTAAAATTTATTTGTCATTACACAAATACAGATGTACAGTACTACTAAATGTTTCTCTTCGCATATCCCAACTTGTCTGGAAGTTGGGGGTCGGCCAACGTACGGCACCCTTGGAATCTTAAGGGTCTCGCTCAAGGAGCCAGCAGTGGAGCCTGGATTTGAACCCCCAACCTTTGGGTTCACAGCCCAACGCTCTACCCACTAGGCTACACTGTCCCTATTTTTTGCGGCAGGTCAGGTTCGATACTACGCACATGCCCACTCAAAGCCGGTCCAGAACTTCCACGCCACAACAACGTTCACCAACAATTCTGAATCGCTATAAGGCCCGGTGACGTGTCTTTGGACCGTGGGCGGAAACCTGCGGGCACGGGCGAACATGCAGTGGGTTTCACTACGGCGGAGATGGCTTAATGGTTAAGGTATCGAGCTAGAGCGCAGAAGATCGCCGGTTAAGTCTGCTAAATGTTAAAAATGTAAATGTTTCGTCTGGGCGCTCTGGTTTCCTCACACAGTCCAGAAAATTTGCCACTAGGTTAATTGTAGATGCTAAATCGTATTGTAAATATTTAGCCAACTAAGCACTACTTTGTAGTGCCAGTCACAAGCCCGGATGATTAGTGGGGTTGTATAAGGAAGGCCATCCGGTGTTTAAAAAAAAACAGACAAAACGACGCCAAATCTTTACGGTGTGGAAAGCGGCTAAGAGGCAGGATGGTGCTTAAATAACAGGACAAATATATATTTAAAAATATATATTTCTGTACAATTTAAACAATTAAAATATAAAACGCATCACAGCACCAGTGATTCTGCACCATGTCGTCATTTGACATAATCGTCTTTCTAGACCGATCCTGCATGATTCTCGTCTCCGATTGGACCAACGCTGGCTAAAATCGCACCAATCACAGCACGTCAGCTGTTCTCCCGAGCCGTGATTGGGCGTCGTCGCTGCGTCTCCCGGCGCTCTGATTGGTCGCGCTGCTTTTTCTCGTAGGACTGAGCAGTCGAGCAGATTTCCTTCCTCTTTATGGGAAGTGGTGCATTTTTTTAAATAGAGCTCGCGTCGTGGTCGTGGGTGCGGTCCATTAAAAAAAAGAAACATCCCGATGACTTTAAACGCGCCTCCGGTGGTTCAGTTCGGGGCGCAAACGCTTCATTTCAGCCCCGCTTCATGTGTTCGCAGAGACCCGACCGAGCGCCGTATGTGAGAGAGGATCGGTTGCCGAGAGACGCGGATCAAAGAGCGGAGACACACCGTGGGGGGGCGCGGCGGAAGCAGCGGAGCCCAGACGCTCGGATCCTGGATCTGGTCCTTTGTTTATAAACTCGCTCACCCTGACAACGACCGGGACGTTTTGTGTCGTCACACTGAATCATGGAGGCCATCGCCAAGTACGATTTTAAAGCCACCGCGGACGACGAGCTGAGTTTTAAACGCGGAGAGATTTTAAAGGTAAGTGTCAGTCTGCTGTGTTTTTATTCACCTTATCTTCTTTATTACTATTTTATAATAATACTATAAACTAAACGATTGCTCATTACCGGGGCGACACACTGATAGTTGGTGCGCCTGTTTCCTCCCACAGTCCAAAAACATGCACGCGAGACGAACCGCCCACGAACGTCATTCGTTACACTTCATGACTGGACACGGTGACGTTCATCACACAATTTCGGTTCTTCAATTGACCTTTCCTGCATGTTTCTGGACCGTGGGAGGAAACCCCCCACACAGGCACGCGGATAACATATGAAAACCGCACCCGGGACTGACCGCTAAGCAACCGTTCCGCCCGGTCATCCATTACATACTACACTCGTGGGCGGTTCATTTCGCATGCATGTTTTTGGACAGTGGTAGGAAACGGGCACACCAGCTATCGCTGTGTCGCCCCGGTAATGAGCAATCATTTAGTATCGGTCATGGGCCCGTCTTCGTTTAGTGAATAACATCCAGCCGTGAAGGACCTAGTTTTACCGGCGCTTAAGCGTATCGGTCACGGTGCGAATACACTAAACACCTCAACAGGTCGCCAGTCTGTCGCAGAGTACAGAGACAAACACACACGGGATAATTCGAGCGTCTCCAATTAACCTGACGTCTTCGGACGGGGTACCAGGAGGAAACCCACACGGACGTGAGGAGAACATGCTAACTCCACTCCACACCGCCAAAATACCCACCAATGATTTGTTTATGCTTTTATTTGCATTTATTTCCTTTCACAGACGAACGATTTCATTAACGCTACCGGCACATATACGGACACACTCCAACACAATGCTCGATGTGTGTAAGTGCACATTTCGGGACGCATGTTTTGTCTCTATCGTTTTTATTTTATTTTTAATTCTAGTGATTTAATCATTTCATTTTTAGGTCTGGGTTTTAAACGTCACGGCTGAGCCGCATCTTTTACGTAGATGGATTCCAGCTGCTCGCTTCCCTGGTTTCTGAAACACGACGGTTCTGATCAAATCGTCTTTTCGTACGACCAAGTTTCCTGTCTGTGTGTAAACGGCGAGGAAGCAGAACAGCAGCACCGTTATCTTTATTTTCTTCTTTCTTTCTTTTTTTTCCATTTCTGCTTAAACGTTTCTCTTCTCGTTTCATTTCTTCATTTGGCTCCACTCGTGTGCATTCAAGTTCTGCGTGTATGTTTCCGCGTAACGTGTAACTGCGAGCGTTTTAAAGCCGCTGTAGTTGACAGGGTCAGAGTTCAGCATCTCCATCCGTTTGGCACCGCTGGGAAATTATTTCATTTTTTTAATTTTCGCTGTCGTATTATTCGTACTCGAGGGTGAGAAGGGTTTAGTATGAACGGTTTAAGGAAATGAAAGGATACGTTACAATATAAGCCGATTTGTGTTGTGGGTTTTCTCGCGTCTCGGCTCTGAGAACGTGTGAAAAATAGTGACTTCATGATAATTAAGTTTTCGTGTCGTGGAGGTGTAAAAGCAGCAAGGTCGAGCAAAAACCCTGTATTTAGTTTTTCTGTAAGTGACGATTCTGACGGGCTTCATCTCCACCTCCCATTTCCTGATAATTAAAATATATCATAATTACAACTTTATTGTTTCTATGTCATGAATCATAACACACTACATGTCTGATGAGACGTATGTATGAAATGTACGTATGATGAAGCGTGTGTATAATAAAACATGTCACACTACATGTATGATGAAGCGTGTGTATAATTAAACATACGACACTACATGTATGATGAAGCGTGTGTGTAAGATGAGGCGTGTCTGTAATAAAACATATGACACTACATGTATGATGATGCGTGTGTATAATAAAACATGTCACACTACATGTATGATGAAGCGTGTGTGTATGATAAGGCGTGTGTGTAATGAAACACGCGACACTACATGTATGATGAAGCGTGTGTATAATGAAACATACGACACTACATGTATGATGAAGCGTGTGTGTATGATAAGGCGTGTGTGTAATGAAACATGCGACACTACATGTATGATGAAGCGTGTGTGTATGATAAGGCGTGTGTATAATGAAACATGCGACACTACATGTATGATGAGGCGTGTGTATAATAAGATATACGACACTACATGTATGATGAGGCGTGTGTGTTTTATGAGGCGTGTGTGTATGATAAGGTGTTCGTGTAGGAAAACATATGACACTACATGTATGATGAAGCGTGTGTGTATGATGAAGCGTGTGTGTATGATAAGGCGTGTGTGTAATGAAACATACGACACTACATGTATGATGAAGCGTGTGTGTATTATGAGGCGTGTGTGTATTATGAGGCGTGTGTGTATTATGAAGCGTGTGTATAATGAAACATACGACACTACATGTATGATGAAGCGTGTGCGGGCGTCACTTTTAGAAATGACTGATACTCATGGCTCGTGATTGATAGATCGAACCCGACGGCGAGGTGGCGTGTGTGTGCGCAGCGGTAAAACTAATGATGAGCGCTTGCAAGTTTGCAGCCGCGCTCTAGACTTTGTTCTCACTTCCTGTTCGGTGCCTGTTCCACCCCCGACCCTTTCCTGTCTTCATGGAGCAACGTGTCGTGTCGAAATCACCATTTCTTCTGAAAACCCTTTTCTGACGTCGTCCTTTAACTGAAGGACCTAATCGGCACTTCCGTATGTCATTACATTTACGTAACCAAGACTACGAGGCACCGCCGTGGCTGACCGGTTGGCACGCGAAGCAAACCATCGTCCCTTTATACCGGACCTCAAACCACGGATCACAGAAAAGATTCAGAACAAACGGCTACTGGAAACAGCACAAGCCACATTCGGGCTGAAATGCACATCACAAACGTACACCGACCATCTGTACGGACTAGTTGTCGCATCGGACACACAATCATCTCACTCGTACTTATCGAGAGAAGAACCCACACCA
Source organism: Hoplisoma paleatum (assembly GCA_028565875.1). Lineage (NCBI taxonomy): Eukaryota > Metazoa > Chordata > Actinopteri > Siluriformes > Callichthyidae > Hoplisoma > Hoplisoma paleatum. The sequence continues at coordinate 15,632 of JAOTRQ010036331.1, forward strand.
ACATGTGAAATATGCCGTACCGAATCATCACCCAACACCTTGAATATAGAACTAGAGATCCACCACATTACGGAAGCTCTTGCCTCAATTATAAATAAATAAGAAAGTAATAAATTTACTTCTAAACACCGGAAAACTGAAAACACACGATAAAGAAACTCGGACTACGATGCTAATCTGAAGAAGCTTGAAATAAACATCTGGAAACAGGAACATCAAGAAGAAGAACAACAATTCTGCCCATATAACCGACGTGTTAATTTGGTGTTAAACAAACAAACGGATTATAATTGGATTATTTGCGACCCTTCTAGCAACAATTATTTTTTTTTTTGTTGAACATTTTTCACACGTTGAGGTTTGTGGGTTGGTTATAACGCGACAACCACTGGACACAAACTATTTATTACCCGGCAGCACAGAACGAATAAAAAACATTCGAGTTTATACTCAACGTGCATAAAGCTCGACGGATTGGTGTCGGTCGGGCTGTGTTTCTACTGAGAGAGAGAGATAGAGAGACACTGAGAGAGAGAGAGACACTACAGACTTCACATAACGATCACGAATGTCTTGCGTCGACTATAAAGCAGGTTCAGAGCGAAGCAAGAAGTCCCGGGTTCGATCCCCCGGGTCGGGTCGGGCTGGGGACTTTCTGTACCGAGTTTGCACGTTCTCCCCGTGTCGGCGTGGGTTTCCTACGGGTACTCCGGTTTCCTCCGACAGTCCAAAAACATGCGCTAGGTTGATCGTAAATGTGAAACTGTCCAGTAGTCTGACAAGTTCCCACCACTTACTTGTTGGTTGTCGTCAGGAAGGCCATCCGGACGGAAAACTCTGTTCCAAAACATTAACGTCCGACCCCAGGAACTGGGAAAACGCACGATAAACGAATAGATAGAGAGAGAGAGAGAGAGAGAGAGAGAGAGAGAGAGAGAGAGAGAATTTTAATAATCTTGTCATAAATTAGGTAAAGGAATGAGAAGAGACGATGGGCTTGACTGAGCTAGTAATGCAGATTAGGATTACCAGATCACATGGTGGTATTTAACAACAATATTAATTGTAATAAAATCCTAAATAATACATAAAAAATGTGGTACTTTTATTGTTTAAAACTGTTTACACATCTATAGCATTGCATGTAGGACTGGAGAGAGAGAAGCTGTTAACTTGTTGTGAATAATATCTGATAAAATGCCAAATATTTCTTCAAGATTTGTATGGGAAACATTTCAGCCTCACAAATGAATTCTTTATTTACAGGAGCCTTGAGGCACCAGTGAGAGGAGAGAGTGTGTGATGATATACAAAACAACAAGTGTTTACGGAAAGATTAATGTGGAACTACATGCACCATATGAGTAAAAGTATGAAAGCTTGCCTCGAATATTCCAAACAGACTTTTTTTTTTACAAGCACATCGTGCACATTATTTCAAAAAACATTTGTGAAGTCAGGCACGAACTGTGGACGTGAAGACTTGGCTCGCTAATCAACGTTTCAATTCATCCCCAAGGTTTTTAGTGGGAATGAGGCCAGGGCACTACACAGGTCAATGGAGTTCCTCACTGGAGGAAGGAAGAATTCACTGGTGAAGAATCTTTCCTAATCTGTTACACAAGGTTATTAGAATATTATTCATATGATTAAACCGATTTTATAACTTAATCATTTAACCTCTAGAGACCCGGCGTCCTCATATGAGGACATTACATTTCTGCTTCTCTGCACCATTCTACCTCATTTTT
>JAOTRQ010036549.1:0-17371 GCA_028565875.1 Hoplisoma paleatum
GTCCTTCGACTAGTCGACCAATGGAATTTGGCCGACTAGTAATTTTTTTGGTCGACCAACGAATAATCGATTATTTGTGGACAGCCCTAGTCACGTGTGTGTGTGTTTTTGTGTCACCATGATCCTAAATAAGATTAATACGGGGATTTGATCATTGATGGATGATCTGTGTGAATAATTAGATGCTGTTGCCGTGTTAGGAAAGTGTGATGTCATATTGACTTTGTGTTTAACAAAATAAAAGTCATCTGAGCAGTAAACACACCCAGTCTGTAACGTATCAATCCTCGGTTATAATACGGGATCTCAAACTGACTGTCAGCCGTTATAGCCGCCGTGTAATCATCCATCGCTTCCGAGAAATCCACTCGGAAATATTTCACCTGTCCACGGTTATTATAAGCGACGGCCAAATCCTGACAGTCACATTTACTGTGGAGACATAAACAATCAGAATAACTGAGTTTGAACTGATGAACACACACACACACACACACACATCAACAAACATGTATTTCTTTTAATTTATTAACTTCAGCTCAGCTGCTTCCACTTCTTTGTTTTCAAAGCACCATCATGACCTTAAACAGGCTTAAGCAGTGATAAACCAGAAACTGGATGATAGGTGGTTAAATAATATAAACACACATTATTATTTATTTTAATAAATAATTTATTTAATTATTATTAGTGGAGTATAAGATTAAAATGTAAGCTGATGTGCATATAAATGTAAAATTGTTATTCTTTTGTTTGTGTTTACATTTACACTATCACTAAGTGTAATTCAATGTATTTCATTACCTAATTAAATACTAGTTAAAAGTCTTTAACTAGTTTAATTATTGACAACATTGTACTTACACTAATAAATATTAAACACTAATAATGATGAATTTACAAATGTATTTTATTGTTTGTATTGTGCTCACATATTTACTGCATAACAGCACAAAATACTGATTGAAATGTTTTTAACAGGATAAATCAAATGAACTGATCATTAGCTTCTTCTAATACACCGTTATAACGTTTTAGTGCAGTTCACCTGGATTTGGTGCACAAACTGATGAACTGTGTGTACAAATCTTCTGCTCGACTAAAATTACTTCTGTTAAATTCATAATCGGCTTCATTCAGGATGAATTTATTCTCCTGCTGATCTCCAGAAGCCTCCATGTCGTCACACACAACCACGTTTCTACAGTCGTTGTTATGGTAGTTTTCAGACACACGCCATCTAGCGTCCTGGAGAGTCAGTGGGAGGGAATCGGCTCTCGAATTGATTCTATACTTTTCACATATAACAACCTGAATTGAACCAGGAATCGACTCAGTAATTTCACGAACCGAGCAGGGGGTTCAATACCTTGACGTGGGCGGGAAAACAATAGAATCATCACAGAGTCGATTCTATGAATCAAATTTCGAATTTTTGGTTTGGGGAATTGATTAAGAGACGCTTTTATTTTCTATCATCTACAAAGAAAACTACAAATGATTCACAATCATGTGTTCTGGTCTGATAAACTCCTGATGTCTGATTAAACTGATGCTATTTTAGACAGTCCATATATTTGTTGTGTATTCTCATTCTCTCCATAAACAGAAATCATTGCTTTAACTATTTATTTCTTTATTTATGCATTTTGCACTTTCATTCAGATTGTATTCAAACACCACCAAAGACACACTAAAGACAACAATTACTAATTTTATCATTTAATGGCAGAGATAAGATAAAACTCACATTACATTGTTATCATTTAGCAGATGGTTTCATCCAAACACAATTTACAATCCAATTATAGTGAATTTTCTGTCTAAAAAATAAGAAGCGAACAGTGATGAGTCCATTATCTCGACCACACTATCTCGACCACATTATCTCGACCACATTATCTCGACCACACTATCTCGACCACAGTATCTCGACCACAGTATCTCGACCACATTATCTCGACCACACCATCTCGACCACATTATCTCGACCACATTATCTCGACCACATTATCTCGACCACATTATCTCGACCACACTATCTCGACCACAGTATCTCGACCACATTATCTCGACCACATTATCTCGACCACATTATCTCGACCACAGTATCTCGACCACAGTATCTCGACCACATTATCTCGACCACATTATCTCGACCACACTATCTCGACCACATTATCTCGACCACATTATCTCGACCACTAACTTCATGTTAGTAAATTGTTGCTCTAACAGAATATTTATCCATTTACAACATTCACTTTGACAACACATCGGTTACTTTTGTTTCATACGTTTTATTTTATAAATACCCAGCGCTTTCGAGGAGTGATCTGCGTGGTTTAGTGTCCACCCCTGTAATATTTGGATTGGTGAAGAATTTGACACGCTTTTATTTGCAGTCTTTATAAAGATGCACAAACACGTTGGTGTCATTCGACTGAAGGAAGAGAGCAGGAACTCACATACAATGAAGTCCTTCTGCAGAGCTTTTCTCTGGTTCATCTCAGTTGTCCTGGTCGATATTTCTTACTGCTATAATCTTATATATCCATCACATCATCAAACCCAGAGTTTAGCACAAAGAAGAAATGATGGTGATCCACCCGGCGCCCCACCGAGGACCCTTAATCCTGCAGGTACAGTTTGATTAAATTTATATAAAAATTTGTACATATTTCCTAACCATCAAATAATCTAAATATTAATACTGAATAAATATACAGACATTTTAATTACATTTTCAAACTTTAATAACTTTAATAAATAATTACACAGTACATATTAAACTACGTTGTTGTTTTTTTAAATATCTAATAATTGTCAGAAAATGTTGTATGTGTGCATGTATCTATGTGTGTATAACAAATAAAACACTACAGTACTTATATTTTGTTGATGTATCAACTATTTCATCATTATTCTGGTTTGCATATCAGATGATCTGATATAAAATTAAAAAAAAATCATCTTTATTAGTCCAACAGGGGAGCAATTTACATAGCAAGTCATTATACATCGTGGTTAATGCCATCATACAGAAATCTATTTAATCATCTGCATGCTTGCAAAGAATCAATGTTTAATGTGTATTCATATTTTACTAAAGTCTGGAATAGAATTTAATACTCAAGCAGAGAACAAACTGAAATAAGTTCTGATTGATCACTAGAGGAATCTCATACACACCAGGAACAATCACCTGGAGCTCCAGATCTAGAGCATTTTGTAGTTACAGAACATTTGGAATCTTTTCCTGATGGTCTGGACCATTCGGCTCTGGATCAAGATAAATGAATGGAAGTTTTCCAACCAACATCTTCTCCCATTTCCTCGAATGCTTGGATAACCCCACCACTGAGTCCAGCTTGGCACCACAACATCATCTCACACTGTGCCAGTATCCACTTTGGCCAGACAACCTTCTCCTCAAACAAACACGGGCTGACCTGGACCCAAGGTTCCAGACGGTTCAGAGAGGACAGGTACAAGTTATCATTTGGCTGCTGGAGTCAGATCTCAGATCTCAGCCTACACTGAACTTGTGCTTTATTTGTGCTGGATGTTTACGTGCCAACGGGGGAATTAGATTGATGACATCATGGAAACAATGCTGAGTTCATTATGGTGTCTAGTGACTGGATCCCCCATGAGCTTTATCTGTAATAATGATGTGGAATAAAAACAGAAACAAATCAATTAATACTCAGAATTTTTGCCATTTTGTGTTCATGCTAGATCTGAACATTAACCTATTGAGACTCGGCGTCCTCACATGTACGCTTACGTTACATTTCTGTTTCTGTTTACTCATAACTTTACACTAATTGTTAAGCCATGTTTACATTGTTTATACTTTTGTTTTACAGTTTTTATAAGTGCACTAGCGCATCATAGAGCTGCATGTTATGAATCTAATCCTCAGTCATCCGTGCATCACTTATTACCAAACTGTACAGATTAAATAAATCATTTGTAATATGTAATTCTTATTAATCTGGAGATGGAGACAATGCTACTATTGTTATATCATGTTGCATAGGTGTAATCACATCATATGATCACTAGGTGGGAGTATTATCATTTCTATGCCCGTAAATAAAATTATATCTTCTTCAAAATGGGCGATGGTTCAAAAAAGGTTGTTGTTGGCAAATCTAATCCAGAAACGTGACATTTATAATCAGATTGTTTAATATATAATATATATTTAATATATATAATCTTTTTCCTGCTTTCAGCCACCGACTCGCACTGCCAGAGCCGCCCGCTGGACCTCGTCTTCATCATTGACAGCTCCCGCAGCGTGCGTCCAGGTGAGTTTGAAAAGGTCAAGGTTTTTCTGTCAGACATGATGGACACACTGGACATCGGTCCTGATGCCACACGTGTGGCTGTGGTGAACTACGCCAGCACCGTCAAGATCGAGTTCCTGCTCAAAGACCATCTGAAGAAGCAAAGCATCAAGCAGGCCATCGGCCATATCGAACCCCTGGCTGCTGGCACCATGACTGGCCTGGCTATCAAGAAAGCCATGGATGAGGCCTTCACCATCGCCTCAGGGGCCCGACCCAGATCTCAAAACATCGCCAAGGTGGCCATCATCGTGACAGACGGTCGTCCCCAGGATCAGGTGGAAGAAGTGTCGGCTGCAGCCCGGGCCTCTGGGATTGAGATCTACGCTGTGGGAGTGGATCGAGCAGACATGCGCTCGCTTAAACTCATGGCCAGCAACCCGCTGGAGGACCACGTGTTCTACGTGGAAACCTACGGGGTCATCGAGAAGCTCACATCCAAGTTCAGGGAGTCTCTGTGTGGTAGGAACATTTCCTTCCGGATCAATAATCTGTCTGTCTGTCTATCTAGCTATCATCTATCTACAAGATCTGTCTGTCTATATTTGTTTATAATCTAGCTATCAGTCTGTCTATTAATGTCTGTCTCTGTACATTTTGTTCACATTCAGTGTTACAGGCCCTGCCCCCCCTCAACCTGTTTAATATTCGATTCATATTCAAATACATATTCTTATATATAATAAATATTAAAGCACCCAGGTACCCTGGTAAGATTTTCCTCTGGACACCAGCATCGACAATCGTTGGTTGGTTGGTTGGGTGCCATCCCAGACACTAGAACGCACAAACCAGTGTTCAGGGTGTTACTGTGTGCCTCAAGATAGGTTCAAGCCCCCACCACGACCCTGATAAGATAAATGGTTAAGAAAGTGTAAATAATGTATATAATGGATTATAGTTAAAGAATCTCTTACTACACACACATCTAAGTTTAAAATAATCCGCTATAATCTTTGATTTAACCTGTAGTTGTATATTAAGAACCTTCAGAACCTTTAGTAATCAGAACTCGTTCCAGGTTCGGATCCCTGTGCCATGGGGAACGACTGTGAGCACATCTGTGTTAGCAGAGGCTCGGTCTATAGCTGCAAATGTCGTGAGGGTTTTAATCTCAACGAGGACAAGAAGACGTGCTCCCGGAAACGTAAGAGTCTGTAACTCGAGATAACTACTCTAACTACTACTCATCAGAGCTAGTTACATTCACCAGGTGATGAAGAACATCTACGAACATCTAACATGTTGTACATGTTGACCAAGCGTCATACAAGACACATGTTACATGATACAGATGTTTTCTGAGATCTGTGTATTTAACGTTATATGTGTTTGTTCTGCACCACGTCCTTCGTGTCTACGGGGACAGATGTGGACAGATGAGCGTCCTGTAAACCTCTGAGTTTGACATTATTTTTTTATTAATCTTCTTATTTGTAATACAATTGGCTGCTTTATAATAATAATAATAATAATAATAATAATAATAATAATAATAATGTGTAACTGGATAATAATATTTTATTTATTGTGTGCATAAAGACTTTGTTCGTCTACTCTTCTAGATAAAACAATATGATTTCTAGAATGTATAAGATTCCATATAACAAGCCTTTAGCAGGAAGTGTGTGTGTAGAATCCTGCAGTGATATTCATGAATCCACTTCCATGTTTAGACGCCTGTAAACTGGGACACGACTGTCAGCACATTTGTGTCGCCAACGATGCATCGTATTTCTGCAAGTGTCGCCCAGGCTATGTCTTAAACAAAGACAAGAGAACGTGCTCAGTGGGTAAGGTTCGTGCCAATACCAGAGACAAAAAGAAGGCAGGCAATGGACGCGGTAAAGGAAACACCAATGCCAGTGACCACAACCCTGGTGAAAGTAGCACCAGTGAGTCTGAAACAACATACAGAAAATGGACATGATGCTCATTCATGCCATTTTGTAGTATGTTTTTTTATAATTGTAAAAAGTTTGCAACAGATTTACTGTTTACTCAGGTAGTGTTAGTCAGGACGCTGCAGACCAAAGTTTAAAAACTCCCAGTTTTTTAAGGTGGCACCAGAGAGTTGTCCCAGCTCTGCCATGCCAACCAATTTTTTTTTAAATACAACTTGCTTTAGTTGAGAGCACCCAGATGTTCAGCTCTGTTGCCGATTGGCCATGTAGAAACTCGCATTTTAAAGATGAACAGATGCAGTTGCCTACTGCACAAGTGCTGGAGGGAAGTGTGTTAGTCGTGTCTCTCCTCGACCGGGGAGAGAGTCAGCATCAGTAAGAATAAATTCAAATCCAAATTTATTTGTCATTACACATATACAGATGTTCATTACATTCTTCGCATATCCCAACATGTCAGAGCACAGGGTCAGCCAGCATACAGCGCCCCTGGAGCAGCCAGGGTTAAGGGTCTTGCTCAAGGAGCCAGCAGTGTAGTGGAGTGTAGCAAAGCCTGGATTTGAACCCCCAACCTTTGGGTTCCCAGCCCAACGCTCTACCCACTAGGCTACACTTTTATCTGGCAGTGTTTCCACTACATGCACTTTTGGGTGGGGGCACACCACTGCAGATCTTTTAGAATGTACAGAATTATTTAAACCTATTTTTTAAAGGAAAGGGACTTTTATTTTGGACTGAAAAAAATTGTACGTGATATACGACTTACTGTTCGTTTAATGGTATGGGCTGATAATGAGACGTCATCTTGAAATGTTAGTAGAAGATTGGTATTCGTGGACACATATCTGTACTATAGAATCTGATCCCTCTGAGGTTTAGTAGTCATAATCCTGTAAGTTATGGGGGGAATCAGATGCTTAGCAGTTAATCATTTGCAAACAATTTAAACATAAACAGCTGAATTGATTCGAGATAAGAGTATCATATCTGTGTATTATTGTCATTATCATTGAGATGGTGGTAGACTATCGACTTTATCAACCAGAAGATTGCTATCTTACCACTGTAAGATCCTTCAGCAAAACATTAACCCTGTCTGTCCAAGTGATGTCACACCTTGACCGACTCTCAGCTTTGACACAAACTTGCAAACAAGTTGGATATGTGAAGAATGTCAATGCACTGTACATGAACATATACATACTACAACCAGCAGTTTTAGAAGGGTTTCATTCTGGTTGTGGGAACGTTATTTCTTTGGTTGTGGGCACTATTGTTTCTTAATGTTCTTAGAATGTTTGCCAATATTAAAGTTATGAAAATGTTCAAACTACATTAAACAAATCTTAGGAATGTTATATGGGTTTATTCTAAGAACATTTTAAATCAATTCTTTAGAACGTTCAATTTTGGAAATGTGGAAATGTTTTATTCAATCCTAGAATGTTCCATCAATGTTGTTCTGTTACAAAAGTTATAAGAACGTTCATATTCAGAGTCTTACACATGAATAAACTTTTCAGACTAACATTGTTACATCAGAGTCACCTAAACGTTTATAGAACGTTCTACTAACATTATAATAAAAACATTTTCTCATAACATTAGGAGAACTTTAATAACTGCTAAAAGTTGTAGAAATGTTTCCTTTTAGCTTGGATAGGGATTCAATTTCTGTAAAATCAGTCAATATGTAATAAAGGTGCAGAGCTCAAAGTGCAGACCATGTGACCGCAATGAATCACTGTAATAAAAAACTAAAACTTAAATCAAAACAAATCTTCTGTGCTCCAAACGTCATAAAATACCAAAAAGACATTAAAACATTCAGTTAATGTAAAGCTGTAGAATGTAAATATTTAGTAAATGTTTTAATATTACACTTTCCATTTTAACTCTCCATGTTGCGACGTTTCCTTCTGCTGTACAATTACATACTATAAATAAAAACACATTCATATTTATTACTTATTAAAAGTTCTGATATAAAACATCTCTCACCTTTAATCAGAACTTTATTCTCATTCTTTCTCTATCACATCCAAAAACGCAGCACAAACCGGTAACAGAAGTGACACCTGAAGTTCATTTTCACTTTTAACTTTGTGTCCCGCACCGCCCCTTGGAGTGTGTTTAATAGTGTGTGTTTACTAGTGTGTATGTGTTTCACTGCATGGATTGTATTAAATGTGGAGAATTAATTCCGCTGTGTGTAAAAACACTGTTTAAATTCTAATTATATCAATCGGATCAATTAATGTGTCAAGATTACTCTTTTCATAGTTATTGAGTTGGAACAGTTGGGATGTAAAGTTGTCTGAATTGTTTTCTGTAAAATATTGTAAATTTATCAAATTGTATCAAAAGTTATCACATGTGTATCAAAACAATTGTGTCAATCTAACATTGTTTTATAATAGCTATCAATGTAGAGCAGTGTTTTTCAACCGCTGTGGAAAATTATCCAATTTCACCCAATTGGTCTGAAAAGATTTTTTGAAAAACGAATGAATTATTATTTGTAAATAATGTGACATTTTCGAGTGTCTGTGCAGTAGTAGTGACTGGATATAATATATATGTAATAATTCCTTAATTATTACATATATAACAGCAGGTAGCGAATTATATTGTATGTTAAGACAAGATAATTAGTGATGCATGAATGTGACAGGTGAGAGCACTGTGGCTAGCAAGACTGATGATGGAGAAGTTTTAGAAAAAATGCTAAACTCCGAGATAAGAGCTTCATGTGTGTCTTTCTTCAATTCCCGCCAGGATATAAGTTCTGTGTTAAGCCAAACATGCAACGGTTCACATTAAGTCAGTAAAATCTAAAATCTAATATGATTGCTTCTGTCAGAATAAGCATTATTTTCTGTATTTTCTGGTAACAGGATGTTTTTGGACAGAATTAGAGTTTGTAAAACACTTTTACTACCTTTTTAAGTTTAAGACCACATTGTTGTGGCACTGTTCCATCTATATTTTTGAAGTGGACATGTTAAGTGCACTTTTATTTGGAGAAATATAAAAAATGATAAAAACATGTTTGTGTTTATTTGATTCCTATTCAAGACACTTTGATAAGAATAACTACATTGTTAATATAGGTGGCTACAGAATATCATTTGTTTAACATTTTTGTTTGTGACTTTTTTAATTAATAAAGGTACCTTGGCTCAAAAAAGGTTGAAAAACACTGATGTAGAGACAGAACATGCAATATTCATTACAAAACTGCATTGTATGGTAAAGGTATGGATTAATAATTAAACAAACATGGGTGTTCCTTTGAGCATATACATTTTTATCTTTTACAAGTTTTTAATAATATAACAGTACACAACGTTTTTTATATTTTAAAAACAGCAATTGTATTGCATTTTGATAAATGTGACATTTCACATTGTCAATTCAAGTAGGTTATTCATTTCATAGATATTATCATGTTTATGAGAGTGGAATACATTTAGGCAGTGCAAAGGTTAACCTCTAGTATATTGTCAATGCTAAACCTTTTTATCATGTGAATATAATATCATCAAGTACCGTTCAGCAGTCTCTGACTGAATACGTCATTTGGTCATTTGGTAGGAATTTCTACACAAAAATATTGCTTTTGTCAACTATAATGACTTTCAGTCTAAGCAAATTTATATACGTCTAAAAACACAAATGTTGATTATGTGTAAGTGTATTAAACCATGTAAACCATTTAGCTAAATATTAGTAGTAGTTTGTACCATATACCTTCTGTCAGAATTATTGATTACCCTATGGTTATAATATTTATGGCACATATCAGATAATGACAAGTCCAGGCTCTGCTACACGGCCACTGTTGGGTCCTTTGGTCCCTTAACCCTGTCTGCTCCAGGGGCGCCGTACGTTGGCTGACCCTGTAATAGCGCTCTGACCCCCAACTTCCAGACAAGTTGGGGTAATGCGAAGAGAAACATTTAGTTGTACTGTACATCTGTATATGTATAATGACATTAAAAAATAAAATTTGAATTTGTTTTGAATTAGCTATGCCTGCTTTTCTCATCACTAAGAATCACATTGTAAAGGGAGACCCACGGCACTGTCTGTTGTCCATCTGTAGATCTGTGACCACATATGACCTTGTGATTGTAAATGTGAATTTGTTGTTTGTTCCAGGGTGTAAAAGACTCAACACAGTTTTAAATAAAAAACTTAGACCATGAGGTCTTTAAGTTGTTGAAACTTTAGGCTTTCAATGGTAAATGTATTCAACAGTTTCATATTAGCGTATGCTTTTCAAGTCAAACTTTAACAATATTGCACAACATATTGACAGACTAGTTTAGAGTCTACTTTTGTTTAATTCTATACAATAAGCTAGATGTATGGTATGGTAAGTTGTAATTATTTACATTTAAACAATATGGGCATACAACAATAGTGTGTTATAAAATGTTTTAGGTGTATTTCAGACCTCTAATAGTTAGGTGAATTGTTTGGAGATTTCTTCCAAGCTTCCAGAAACAACATTTAACGACAGCAATAAAAACCACTAAGTAAACTAAGTAAATCTCCAGGTTTTGTACATTCGTATATATATCAGAGATCCAATAAAATTTAAACTGAATGAAAGTTAGCAGTTTTTCTGAACAAAACACTTCACACATTTACAAAAACATCACCGTGTCAACATGTATTAGCGTATGCTTTTTTCCAAGGTAAACTTTGTCATATGGAGAGCTATATTAATTACGATTTTAAAACACTGTTAAAACTCTAACAAGGTTTTACTTGTCAGCCGTCGTACACAAACAATTAGACTTATGGTAAACAGTAAATATTTAGAATTAAACATTTATTTTCATGATACATTGTTTAAAAATGTTTATTCAGACCAAAAGAGAATTGCTGCATCAGCATGTGTTTATAACGCACGCACGCACGCACGCACGCACACACACACACACACACACACACACACACACACACACACACCATTTGTCAAAAGAAGTTTACGATCAGGTAAAAAAAACATGTTCTCACAGATTGGTTATTTAACAATTTTAATATGTAAATATAGGAGGGGTGTTCCTGGTAAATTTTGTATATAAGTTGGTGTTACCCAACGTGTTCAAAATCTCAAGACCATCTTTTCAACCAAGCGACATCAGGAACACGGTCATGGCTTACAACATTCTTAATCATAGGGTAATCAATCATTCTGACAGAAGGTATATGGTACATACTACTAGCTCAAATTGTAGCTACTACTACATACTACTAGCTCAAATTGTTATGATAATGATTTAAAGAAGGGAATCCCAGAACAGGGCATAGCACCATAATTGTGCATAGAATGAGAAAGGGGGAAACTCGTGGGAAAAGTGGATGACGCAACCAAAGAATGGGCGGCTTCAGGTAGCAGCTCAATGAGCTGGCCTAACATGGGTCTTCAATGGTACACTGCTTGAAGATGCTTGGACGATCTCATACAGCCGACTGAAAAAGGAAGAGCCTTTGGAATGGGGGTAGGGTGCAGAACCCTGGGATGGTGATCCATGGGGAAGTCATCTGATCAAGGAGACGAGCTCATGTGAGCCCAGCATTTTCTGGTTTGTTTCAACAATGGATGGGCGCTAGACTGAATACATGACAATAGGCAGGAGGAACTTCAGGAGAAGATCAGAATACGTCAATAGTCAATCTTGGGATTGTGCCTGGAGAGTCAAGGATGACTGAGGACTAAGAGTGCTCAAGGAGACTTAATAATGATGAAAGATTAATTCATAGTGATTACTATATATTTTATTGCGTGGAAGAGGTGTTACTTGACAGGACCCCCACTTCCACCATTAGACCTTCTTTTTTGTGAAAAGGTGCATTGCCGGGTAGGTAAGCGTTGCTCATTGAGCTTGCTCCTCAGGTGAGAATTGGGTTTGATCCAATTGCATCATTTACGACCCAGGGGGTGGAAGTATGGGTAGGTTTGGGAAAGAAGGAGTATTAAGTTGGGAACAGTGTGGCACTGGAATTGGTCAAGGTACCAATGACTCCAACCTTTTGCCATGGTGTTCACGAATGTGGTTGTCGATACTAATGGTCAGGTCTATCGGAGCTGGAAGGCTTGTTGGTTCACCGCGTGTAGCCTAATCATCTTTTAGTTGGTCTTCAAATCCTCGATGAAAGGCAGAACAAATCTCCCCAGCACATCAGATGCCAGAACTCAATTTCATATTCAGCAGTGTGGTCTCCTTGGATGATGAGCCCCATGGATGAAAAAGTGCCAGGTAACACTTGATAAAGAGTACAATGCAATGCCCATGCAATGCACTTCCCAATAGGAGTCATAAAATGTATGCTATTCTGAAGAACAAAATGCTAACAGGCAACCAAGAACACTTACACTTGTCAGCTTTTCTGTAATGAAGATCAGGAGGGACAAGAACACTCATAAATTGACAGAAATCACACATTCACCCAGTAACTGGATGAAGTGGCTAGACAGGTGATGTCTGTCCACCAAGCTTTCCTTACTAACCCACCCAAAACTTTTAATGAAGACAACTGCTAGGCTTGTGGGTTCATTCATTGCTGTTATGTGGTGTTCAGCCAGCAACCATAGTTTTTTACTTGTGAGGCATCTCCAATTGCTACCTCATTCTGAAGATGCATCTCCGACAGATGCAAAACATAATGATCCTTAACCAATGCTGATAGGTTGTTCTCATCTCACCCCTGAGCAGAGGTATGCCCAACAAGCACAAGACAATGTGTTTCTGTTGTGGTAAGTCAGGGCATTATATTAAGGACTGTGCCATTTGTCCATCGACCTCGCCACTGGGACATGGGTTTTTCTTTTTTTCAAGGAAGAGCAAGAGCCAATGACCCTATTTTGATTATAGGGGTCTTAATGTCATTATGTTCAAAAATAATTAGCCGCTGCCACCTCAGGAAGAAAAAAATTCGACCTAGGGAATGCATACCACCTAGTTTGTATATTTTTACATTTGGGCATTTTTGTTTATTTGGACATCCTCATTTACTTGAGGTCCCATGATTAACATATTCAATACGTCAGACAGGTACTCTGCCGCCTTTAACATATTTGGCTATTTTTGTGTAGGCTGTGAGTCTAAAGGCTGACCCTGAGAAAGTTTGTGCAGTAGTGGCCAATACCTAAGAACCACAAGCAGTATTTTTTGGGCCTTGGGCCTCACTAACTTTTATCGTGGTTTTCTATGGGTCAAATGGCCCTACATTTAACAAGTCTCACGTCCACTAAGAGAATCTTCTGTTGGTCCTCCCAGGTGGAATTAATGTTTCAGCAACTTAAGAAGTTGTTCACTTTGGTGCTTATTCTTGTGCAACCTGACCCTAAGAGAGAATTAATTGTGGAGGTGGATGCCTCATCCACAAGGGTGGAAGCCATGCTGTCTCAGAATGCAACTCCCTCTGCACATTAGATTACGTAAATACGTAAATACCTTTTTATGTCTCTCAGATCAAACTAGTGTGACATTCTGTTTGGACTCAACCATCACCAGATCTTCGATCTGTGGACTCACCTGCTTCTGCTACTCACTGGATCTTCGATCCCCATACACAAGTGCTTCGGCTCCTTGGTGAATTCTTGATCACCGGACTTACCTGTACTATTCACCTCGAACTTCTGGCCAGTAAGATAGCGTTTTCATCTCAATCCAATACATTGTTGTTGGTGTGGTTAATGGAATCAGAGGGTTCCATAAGAACCCACAATCTTCACATAGTGAATGTTTTCCGGAGCAGATCAGGTAAAAGAGTTTGCCTTTCATAGCTGGATAGATAGATGCTATTTTGTTGCCTTTGCAAAGAAAGTTTAATGTCACATTGAAAGTTTTAATAATATAAATAACAAAATACATGAAATTATAAAATCCTGCACTAAACAACGGGAGCTACACATATGGCTTGGCCAGAATGTTCTTAACCCAACTAAACAAGCGGAACACAAACATATAAGCTAAATTACATGTCATAAGCAATATTTAGTCCTACATAAAGATCAACCCTATAACAAACATATACTCTTCCCTTTAGAAATATTGACCACTCATTATGCTACAAGCTCTTCTACAGAAGCTCTTTCACAGAAGTCGTCAGGTAGGCACCTTCCTTTCTCAGTGTTTCACTGATTTTGGCCCATAACACCTACAGAAAGCTTAACAGTGACGTCTAGCATCCCAAACTCACCTCTCTCCAAGCCTTCCCCATCTTTCATTCTAATACTCCACCAAACACCCTCCCTTAATTGTATTGTTTTTATATTTGATCAGGGTTGACTTTAACATTAAACTGCGCAAATGTGTGTGCTGTGCTGGGGCACAATGAATCCAGTGATGTAATCGGCCTTAAAATGCTTCCTTCAAAGGTATTCACCTACATCGATGTTCAGTTTACAAAGAATGTTCTCCAGTCCAGCAGAAATAAACTTCACTCGTGAATCCCCTAATTTATTATTAGACAGATTCAGGTAACGCAGGTGTGAGGGGTTCGATCTCAGAGCTGAAGCCAGAGCAGAACAACCATCATCTGAGACACCACATTGTTCCAACCTATAGAAAAAACAATGATACACCCTTAACTCTCTCACTTCAACACACAAACAGTTCAATTTTTTTATTCACTTTTACAAATGCTACATTAGCATCATTGTGCACATAAACCACCTTAAGAACACACACACATGCACGCACAAACACACTATCTCATCCTCACAGATTTATTATACTGCTCTCTTTAAATGCATAAAACTTCATTTCATACACCATATGTATATGGTCATATATAATCATATTTAACTGCTTCTCATTAACAATAGTTCAGAACATCTATTATTAATAATTTTTGATATTTGTCGATTGCTGCCATAATGTGTTTATTAAGGTGTGTGGGTCTGTTTGTGTTATTATAGGTAATAATCGAGTTAAACAAGATTTGTTTCAGTTTAGATGTATTTTTGCTGTAATTATTTAATACTTAGTTCATGTAATAGTCAGTCAGGTCAAGTTAACAGTGCATTTAGAATGAAAAAGTTTTATTTCATTTAAATGTTTCATATTAGAATGAAAATCATTCGTGTGGATTCTGATTCTCGACATTTTACATGACATTTACATTTTATTTTATTAAAACTAAATCCTGTGTTTCATATTCACCATTAAAGAAAGTTTCTTACTGAGGATCAGATGATGTGTGAATCTCAGAGATTAGATCTTACCTCAGTTTCTTCAGTTTACAGAGAGGATTCTCCAGTACATAAGAAAGAAACGTCACTCCTGAATCTCCTATGTTATTATGAGACAGATTCAGATCTCTCAGGTGTGAGGGGTTCGATATCAGAGCTGAAGCCAGAGCAGAACAACCTGCATCTGATACACCACAATCCCACAACCTGCAGAGAGAACAAAGATACACACTCTTAGTTCAACACACAAACAGTTCATTCAACCACCTTTTTCTTCACACACACATGCATACACCATTCATTCATAATAAGGTCTTCATTCACTCGTATGTGTGTGTTTACTGGTAGTGATACACTGACATCACATTTATCATACAGAGTAAAAAAGTACATGCATTTGGGTTCTTGCAGATTTTGAGCACCAATAAAGAGAACAATAACATCACAGTTGTGAACTTAATCACAAAAAATAAAGTAAAAGTTAAACAAAATAATAAAAGGGAGCTTTTTAGACAGTGATTAAGGATTTGAAACACTCCCACTGCTATCTCCTCTTTTCTCTGGTACACATTCAGACATCAGAGTTTGTCTGAATAACTTTTACTGATATTTTAATAAAAATATAACATATGCAAACAAGCGATTGTCATATTTTATTAATGTGAAAACATACATTTGATAACTAGTTTAATCAAATGAATTGTGAAAAAGCTTGCACACACAGCATGAGCAGCTCTTCTGTAAGTTTATGAAAGTTTATATGTTAATACTATTATTATTTTAGTCATGTAAATTCTATCAGTATAATGACTAGTACTATAACTAGTATTCTATATTAACTTTGCTTTTTCCTGTTGTAAGGGATTCTATATTCTTTTATGTGTGTTTAATTTTCATTAAGCCAGTATATTAATCATGTTTAATATTTCTTAATGTCAACACGACATCAGACTGTCACTGGCGTCAATCTCTTCAGGGGCATCCAGATAAATGAGCACAGCTGAGATCATTATTATTGTAAGATAGCAATGTTGTATGCTGAATAAACAATATGTCTAAAGATGAAAGCAATGTTAACGGAACCGTTTTCCTAATTTGGTTCATGTCCTGTCTAAATTAATCTTCGAATGATGCATAAATCTGTATGTAGAATCAATAGTTTTCAGACGTCTGTGTCTCAGCCTGCCACGGCCTAAAATCCTAGGCAGACTCTTTTATTTATTTCAATAAATATAGTCTTTTGTTATTATTATTATTATCATAATTTGTGTCTTGTGCTAATTTTTCCACAACACTGTTTACAGATTCTGTTCATGAATTCTGTTCTGGTCTCCATGAACTCGGACACCATAATTAGATTCATAATAAAGTTTATTTAAAACATATCACTACTCTTCAAGTATTGGTTATTATCTGTAACAGACAACAGTTTAACGGTTTGTTAAAATACTTTAACAGCTGATTTTTTTTTATTTCTTATTTTTCCTTTTTCTGTTTACGCTGCACAGGGGATATCAATACATGAGTATATACAATATATAATGTATATAAATACAGAGCATCAAACCCAATACCAATACTGCATCCTTAACACTGGTATTAATTCAGTTAATATAATTATATTTACATAATTTGTGTCGATGTAATTTTGCTTTATTGTTTATGTTGTGATTTATTATTAATTATGATTATTTTAATGAATCACACGATCACACCCAGTCTCCCAATAAAAACATATTCCTGCACATCTGGATAAATGAGATTATAAATAAAAATAATTTAAAATAAACACACTGGTATCAGAATCAGTAAACTGTGTAAAGATAAATTATATGCTGATATGGGATATCGGATCTTACCTCAGTATCTCCAGTTTACAGAGAGGATTCTCCAGT
>JAOTRQ010036659.1:0-17370 GCA_028565875.1 Hoplisoma paleatum
GTATAGTGTGTTATTGTGGATATGTATATGGCTAGAGAACCCGGGTCAAATGTTAGAACATTACACTTGAAGTGACACTATTTAAAATAACTTTTATAAAAAAGTGCACTAAGCCGTAATTGCTCATTGCGCACTACACATTGTATTATAGATGTGCACGGTTTGAGACCCACCTGATTTGTGTCTAGCTTGGTGATTAGCATTAGCATAGTTAGCGTGCACGTTTGTGTTTGGTTTTGATGTAATTTTGTCATTACCAAAAAAAGATGTTTAACAAATATATACGTAGATACGTAACAATAAGTAAGTTGTCTAACTTTAAAAACGTTTCAATGTTTTCTCCTTTTTAGTCAGTTAATGATTAAAACAGTAACCATGAATTGTGTAAAAGAAATATTTACGAGCATACATTTCTTTTTAAAAAATATTAGATTTTTTTCTCTTTTTACAGCTAAATGTGTCAGATTTTCCATTCCATCAGTTTTAAATGATCATTCCATTCACTAAAACTCGTTTAAAAGTAATGCAATACTGTTACGAGGAATTGGATTGGAATTTAAAGCTTTTTTGCCCGGTAGTTTTTATTGTACCCTGCTGAGAAAGACACACAGGCAGCAAGTTTATCAAATCGATAACTAGCACAATCTGTTACATAAGCAGTAAAGTTGCATTATATTCACCAGAAAGCAAATATCTGTGCCATCTAGCTACAATAAAATCAGTTGGCTTCAGTTTGCAGCCGTACCCGTTCAAGAGTTACAATAAATACCGGTGTTTAACTTTTAATCATCCCATCTTGAGCAGAATTATTAGAAAACACATTATTCCTTCGTCAGATTTAAGTATTCCTCTGAGCAGCAGCTTTAAAAGCAATTGTTACAATTGGTATCTAATAAAAATGCTGGGCTGAGCCCAACTCCTGAAGAACAACCGACACCTAAATCCACCCCCTTTCCTCCACCAAATTTCGCTCATGGCACAAAACAGTCAGCCAGTGTACTGCTCTCCTGACAGACTTTTCTTAATGGTTGAAGCACTGGGCTAGTGATCAAAAGGTAGTCGATTCAAGCCCCACTAACACCAAATTGCCACTGTTGGGCCCCTGAGCAAGGCCCAGAACTTTTGATTGCTCAAAAATGGTGTTTCGTTGTAATTGCAAGTCACTTTGGATAAAGGTGTCTGCTAAATGCTGTAAATGTTAAAAGTAAAATATTTGTAGGGATTCTTTCTTATTTGTAGGGACTCTTATTGATTGCTTCAACTTAGTTATAATACCACTGATGACAGATTATTGTGGAATACTTTCATGACTGTATTGAACAGGTGGCATCATAGTGTTGTGTTAAATTTTTCCCTTTGACTAAATAAAGCGGCGAGTGCACATGCTGTGGTCTCTTTCTCTTATAGAGAGGAATGCTATTACAGGTCTTGTACATACGTAGATTTAACAAATAAAGCAACTTAAATCTTGATCTTGAAGCAGTCTATGTCTTGGTGCTTCAACTGTTCTATACAGTTTTTGGCCATGTAAGTGATTCAAACACCTGAATTCAGTTCATCGCATGGGTGAGTGAATACTTTTGGCTAATACTAATACTTTTAGTATAGTGTATGAAACTACCTTGTGAATGAAACACAAAATGAGGCCAACTTCGTTGAATTGACATGAACAGTAATCGCAACCATGTAGTTCTTCAAAGGATTACAAGAAAAATGTAGCCCCAAAGCATAATGTTGCGAGCGACGAGGTTAACGAAGGGTAACGGGGTTATGATAGACACACAGGAAGATTAGTGGAAGTTGATTTTTCTATGTAAACATTTAGACTTGCTTATTATGCAAGCACTAATTACCCCAGAGGAGCTCATTAAAGTCTTGAGTACAGAGAGTTAGAGAGAGAGAGAGAAGCTATCTATCCATCACATGCTACACACACACACACAGAGAGAAAGACATATTATGTACAATATGCTACAAACGGTGATCCACTGTGTATTCTGATACATCAGAACCAGAACTTTCTTGACAATTTGTACTGTAGTATCTCATCTGTTGCTTTAACTACCCATGTGTAGCTGCGGCCTGGTAGTTCGAGAACTGGGCTTGTGATTGAAAGAAAAAAATGATCCTGAGAGTCAACAGGTCATGACTGAAGTGCCCTTGATCATGACACCAAACCTTTAACTGTACCCTGGGTGCCGAGGCTATGCCGGGCACGTGTGCTTACTGCTGCCCCCTAGTGGGTGTTCACTAGTGGGTTTACATTTGTGTTTCACTGCACGGATTAGGATAAAAGCTGGAGGAATAAGTGCGTAAAAGCACAGCGGTGAAAAAGTATATTGAATTCTAATTCTTTGCGGATTTAACACCGTTCCTTGCTTTCGTCCTGCATTTTGTAAAGTTGCTTTGAGACAATATCTATTGGAAAAAGCGCTATAGAAATAAAGTTGACTTAACTTGAACCACTTTTGATAGATTATCCATTTCCAGTCGTATCCGACCCATGGGTGCTATGTGCACCGCTACCGATACCCCAGAGTTTCTCTGTTTTTACAGAGTAGGTTGCCATGTCTTTCTCCAACCCTATAGTTTTCTGTATCTATGGGACAAGTTTAGATCGCCAATAAACCTAGTGGATGTTTTTTGGCTGAGGGACAAGTACCCTACTGGAGTATCTGGAATAAGCCCAGGTTTACTTGTTAACATGCAAACTCCACACAGAAAGTCCCCAGGAATCTAACCCAGGTCTTCTTGCTGCGAAGTGACAGTGCTCACCACTGGATACGGTTCCTCTGGATATTAACTGGTGGTCATATTAATGTGCATAACAATGACATCACATTTTGAGGCCTAGAATCAACTTCAGAAAATTAAAAATGACCATTTATGTTTTATTGGATCAAAGCAAATAAAAAACAATCATTAAATAAATCAGTAAATGAAAGAAAGGATTTCCTTTGCGTGATATTCACATATATATTACAGTCATTAATAATAAAATTACTATTTAGTATTTGTGATATAGCTTAAGTGTAGCCACATTTTCGACTAAAACGAAAACAAGAAGCATCGTTAGCTCGGCAGCAGCCTTATGATCCACACACACAATCACTATTATTAACACTGAGATACGGAAATACAGATAGCCAACCAGATTCAGATAGAGTATATCATATAGAAATTTAAGGTTTTTATATATCTGTATATATCCAGTATACAGCAAGATACTTTTATGGAGACAGGGTACTTATCAGGCATGATAAAAGTTATGACAAATGGAGATAATGAAAATATCCATGGAGTGGCAAGTATGTGACATCTGTTAGTATTAATTCATATTACATTTGGAATTCAGTATGAATAAAATGAGTCTTGTTAAAAGTAAATTATAAAGAAAAAAAATTACAGAATTATAAAATGAATCAGCTTTTATGATATTTTTCAGAAAAGTAAAATTCTCCAGTGACATCTATGAAAAGAACGGAAACAGCCTTTATAACTTCGTTTTAATTACCAATTATTGTAATCATAGGGCTAATAAAAAAGTTTTGGCTGTCCAGAGCTGTAATCAAGCAGCATTGTGAGCATGTCGAGTTAGCTGTATGAATTCTCTTGTATATTTAAATTCCCTATTAATCGCTTACACACATCCTCACTCTCTCATTCACTCTCACTGTTATTTGCTCTTCCTAACCCTCCCACCCCCACCCCCCTCTTCCCGAGCCAGTGAGCTAAAGAGCGATAGTCTCTACATGGCGAGCCTTTCATCTACAGCGGGAAGACCAGGAATCCAGAGAAAGTTGAATACTTCCATCCGCCCATCAGGTTACCCCTCTCCAGCTTGAGGTAGGCCCGATCCCCTTTTTCCATCTGGATCAGAACGCCGTTGCTGGCGGCCTCACGTGTCACATCCTGGTCTCCGGCGAATGCCGAAATCACCGGCCAGCCGTTGTGCATGAGGCTCACCTGTAACCAGCACACAGATCATATGCATTGTTAAGAGAGATCTATTACAATAAAATAAAGTTATTTACAATCTATATGTAGTGTATATAATATATAAAATGTTTTATTGGTGTTGGTCTTAATGAAGGCTACCAAACAAAGTAACAGTGTAGAACTACAATCCACAATGACGATCAATTACGATTCTTTTGATTGGGGTTGAAATATGAAATTTTTGTTCAATCATTAAACTACAAAAAGTACTTCTGGTAATAGGGCGTTTACTTATTTAACCTTAACGACTTATGTCGCAAATTTGCAACACATCACAACAACTGATCGCTGGAAAGATAGTATATGCTTTCTCGTCATGCTAATTTGTTCTTATCATATGAATCTAAGCATTTGTTAGAAGCATTTGTTTCATGTAGGTTCGGTTAGAATGGAAAGCAAAAACATAAATAATCTTTTTTATATATAATTGTAAATAAGTTCACACCCTGTGGTGTTTGTTACTGAACATGTGGAAGTGTACAGCACCTACATATATTTCAATTGCATACTCGTTCATGGATCATGGAGATTACAACCAAAGAAGAATTCTACTTTATTTTAGGTGTGTTGAAATGCTTGATGTGAATTTGAATTATTGAATTAAAGAGAATTTTATTTTGGAGAAAGAGACAACTGTAACTGTGCTGTTGTTGTTGTTGTATAAGACATCTGAAGGCTAGAGATGCTCAATAATGCAGAACCACCGGAAAGGGGTCGAAACTCTGTTTGGAAGTTTGGAAAAGATACTGTGGATTCTGTTCAAACAAATAATGCAGCGTTCTGCCAAAATACAACGTATGTGATATGAGGAGGGTGTTTCAGTCAGACTCATGAGCCAAATCCATCATCACCTTGAATTCTGTCAAAGATGTGTAAAAATATTATTCTACACATTCAAATTGAAAATCACACTTTGTTTCTTTTTAAACACTGTCACCATCGATTGCATCAAAATTCATCAGAAATGAGTAGAAAATATTATTATTGAAGTTAAAATGCTTTGTTTTAATGGTTAAATATACGTATGATGTCAAAACTAAAACATTTAAAGTTATGTTGAACCACGAATCAAACCTCCAGCTGAAGCCATGTTCATGGGCCATGCCTCTCTCCAGGAGAACATGTTGAAGGGTTGTTCCTTCTGATTGGTCAATGTGTGGATTTGTTTTGTCAAAGCTCCTGTTCGTGCTTTTGTTCTGTGTTTTGTTAGTTCACACTTGATAGCAGTTAGTATTTGAGATTTTTTCTAGGATTATTTCGATTTTTTTAATGTGACCTGCTGACACCAATTTTGGTAAAAGCCAATTTCAGTTTTCCAACTTCTTACAGCACACAAAGACTTTTTATCTTTTTTTCTAATGGAAGTTTCGGCCAGATTTTTAATAAATAACTTCCAACACCTCAGAGGTTATAAACAGAGAGACATATTGTTCTTTCTACAAATATTACTTCATGTGTGGAATTAACGTAGTAATTCCTGATATCTGGTAAAGTATTTCTCCAATGGCACCACAATTACTTTTTCCCTCAAACATTTGGATATGGGTTACTGCTATGGAACACTCATATTTAGATCTGAAAGCAACTGTCTTATTAAACATCCCATTACTTTCTTTTATCATAACAAAAATACAAAAATACTTTCCTGTCATACACAATGCTGTATGCTATATTATCATAATATACAGTATAATTGGCAAATGTGTATATGTAGTATATTTTTCAATGGATGCAGGTGCGACACTTGCAAGAAAATATACAAGTACCAAAAAAAGTATAAATTAAATATAGGAATATCAAAAAGTACAAATAAATATGTAGCAGTTAAATATTTATGTCAGTGAACTGTTGCAATTACATGTGCATTAATGGTAACTCGCCGGATACTCTTTCTTATCTCATCTGACACACATGCC
Source organism: Hoplisoma paleatum (assembly GCA_028565875.1). Lineage (NCBI taxonomy): Eukaryota > Metazoa > Chordata > Actinopteri > Siluriformes > Callichthyidae > Hoplisoma > Hoplisoma paleatum. Next base: position 5,916 of record JAOTRQ010036659.1, read on the forward strand.
CAGTTGCTACATGAGAAAAAAACTGAATCGTTTTCATGTCATTGAATTATTAATAATGTTTAATATAAGCATCGGGCTCATATGCCAATTTTAAGCGAAGTTTAAGATAACTCATTGTGCAACCTTATCCAATTATATAGTGTGTTGCTTCTTTTGTTAGCTTAACAGCGAAATCTGATGTAACCACTACTTGTTCTAATCCGCTTATTAGTAAGACAAACCATCACAACTGTGTGTGTAGACAGTAAAGCAGCAAGTCTGCTCATTATGTGTTTGAACACATTATGTGTTTGAACACACCCAAGGCTACATCAATGACTGTCCTGCTTGTTGCTTGTTTTCATCATGTGGTAGAAACGTTATGACCGATAATCGCCATATTTTAATCTTAATCGGTCAATCACCTGGCATGGTCAATTAGTGCATCTGTTGTTAGTACAGCACTTAGATTAGACTGGGGTTTGGGTACGTTTAGATTCAGGTTTTGCATAAGCAGTTAGTTTAGTTTTAGCATAGGCTGGGTGTTTCTGTGTCAAATACATAAACTTTTAGAAGACACATTGGCCAAGTGGATAGTGGATAGCATTGTCGCTTTCTTCTAGCCATCCAAAAACACACAATTAAGAGGAAATTAGAGCTACTAATCTGTCCATGATTGTTCAATATAATGTTGTTAATGTCACGTATGTAATCCATGACATTGAAATTTTAACAATCTTTCAGACTTGTACGAAAGAGGGCAAGACTACAGTCTGTAGAATGACCAAATCAGCAGTTACAAAGAAAAAAAAAAGAACAATAAACTGCACACTACACATGTCCACAAATCTGGATGTTGTAACAATTCAATGCCAAACAAAACGAAAATAGCTGACTTCTGAAAGAAAAAAGGATGTTGCAGTGTTTGTATTTCTGTCAGTTAAAAACTGATGCTTTAAACTATGCCAGTCTATCAGAAATTGCTTCATGACGTTATAGAATTCAAGACCTAGAGAACCTTGAAAGCCAAAGGTTAATTACTTTTTAATGCAGCTATCTGATCAGGCATGCATTTTCATAACTGACTGGTCAGAAGCAGCTTTAAGTTCTTTAGCAATTTGGGCTGAAGAAGTTAAAGATTGTTTCAACTGTAGGATTGGACCGCAATGTGCATCAATGAAGCATTCACCATTCAATATCAATCAGCTGAAGAACCTCGACGCCCTCTGCTGTTGTGGAGGTAAATGACTTTGCAATACATGACTTCAATGCTGAAGTGTAAAAGGAAAATTATGACTGTCTTGTGTCGAGTCGATGTATAAGTATAAATCGGCCTTAACAATGCCACAATTAAGTTAATCAATCTCATTCACTTCGTCTGTCAGAGGACAGAATGCCATGTCTAAATAGTGTTTTTCTATAATATCCTGTTTTTTTTATTGGGACCATAATGGATAAATCTTTATTTCTATTATAACAGTATACATTTATGTATTCTGTTTTACTCTAAACACTTTAATCCCACTTGTCCCACTGTCTGTCCAGTGAATTACTTATTCTCATAATGTGTCTTAAATAAATGTATCTTATAATGATGACAATATAATCTAAGATATATTTGTTTGTCTTCCTCATCCAAGCCTCTCGGGTCTTCACCAATACCAAGTTCAAAAGCAATCGATTTTCTTCCTTTTTTTATTGTCTAACATGTCTTTATCTCTAAAGAATCACTGAAAAAAAATCATATGGACAGTTCTTGTGTGTTGAGAGCTGAATCATTAAATCTGAAGTTATTTTCCTGTTTCTTCATAATTCTTCTGTCAACTGCTAGACTGCTGTATTTTAGATTGTTTAATTTTTTTGTATGAAGTTTGTATGATGTTAAAATAAAATATTGTCCATTGCTTTTTAATAGTGGTTAGAGAACTGGCCTGTGATTGGAAGGGTGCCGGTTTGATTCCGAAAGTCAACAGGTCACAACTGACGTGCCCTAAAGCAAGACACGAACTTTTAACTGCCTCTCGTGTGCCGTGGCTAGGGCTGCCCATCGCTCTGGGCACATGTGCTCACTGCTGCCCCTAGTCTGTGTTCACTGATGTGTATAAATGTTTGTTTGACTGCATGTATTGGATTAAATCTAAAGGAATAACGTCTAATTGTGTAAAATGACAGTGGTGGAACAAGTTTTCTATTCTGAAAATGCATTAAAGGACATAAAAAATTTACATCAAATGACACATTGAATTTATTTACAGTGTTAGTTTTCTATTGTTGACGAGGTTTGGAGCTCATGTTTGTGACCTTACTTTCATGTAATAGGTACTTTCAACCGATCTAATTATAAATCTATCCTTACATGTCATGTAAATCCATATGTGCTGGGGTGGCACAATGGCTTAGTGGTTGGCACTGTCACCTCAGGTACAAGAAGTCCCGGGTTGGATTTTTCAGGGCATTCTGTCTTCATGGGTTTATTCAGGTGCTCTGGTTTTCTCTGATTTTGCTCTAGAAATAAATATAGTGTGCAAAATAGCTGGATCTGAATCCAATAGTGCGAACATTGTTATCATGATGTGATTAGCAGTGTTGACTTCACTGTTTCTGAGAATCACATTTTACGATTTTAGTGCTCCTCTTTGTACTCAGTCCATTAGTTCCAATGTATAAATCTCAAACTGTCTTTGCAAAACACATGATTCCTTATATTGATTATTACAATTCCCCCTGTTACATTTCTACACAGAAACTTTGATCACTTGTTTCTTGCTTTGGGAAAAAAAACTATTTATTATAAAATTATTATATCACTACACGTCTTGAATCTTTTTGCATGTGTTGTCAGACCAACACTGTGATTCCTGGTTATTGTTTTCACTCTAAACCCACTAATTAGGCCTCTTTGCCTGGAACTGTTTGAACCAGCATCCTGCGCAAATTCAATGCAGTGTTAAAACATCCACATGTGAAAAGTAGTACTGAGTGAGTAGGTTGCATGGTCTGTGATGTGCTTTATTTCTATTTAATTAGCGTTATACCTGTGATTCACTACAGTGGAAAAGCTTATTTATAATGATTGGCAGGAAAGTGAGCAGTTACTTTTTCTAAGGGCACGATAGGTAAATAGGGCGCAAAAGTTTCAGCTTTGTAGGTACTTGGAAAGAGGCAGAATAAGTGATTTGTGTGATTGATAGATAACAAGTAATTGATTTTATCTGGGAGACTGAGCCATCTGAACCTTTGTATTAGCTTATTTGTTCACAACCGATTTAATGAGAAAAAGTTTTTTTAGTTTTAATTTTTTTAAATAGCAATGAACAAGCACATAAGAAATCTGATCTCCTAAAGAGAAAGAGAATAGAAACCTAGTGAACTCGACAACACTTGTGCCAATGAAAGTGTGCAGTAAGTGTTGTCTCAGATGGAAAATTAAATGTCTAATAAATAATTGTAGTTGTCTTCGTTTCCTTTTCGACAGTAGCTGTTATTAACGAGCAAAAGGACCCCCCCATTTGCTATGTAGGCAAAATGGCATCTGGTTTGTGCGTATATTGTGTGTCAATTGAGTTTTAATGTGTTTCTCTTATGTACTAAAACTGTGCTCGATGTGTGCGGATGTGCTGTTTGGGATGCACCGGTTAGCATCAGTTGTTTTCTTACAGGTGTGGTGTGCTGAGGCTGCAGCATCTCTTCAGATGACATGAATAGAATTAACAAAAATTTAATAGGCTAGTTCTGTCCTTGGATGCCACTTAGACCCAGTAAAGATAGCTGAAGTAAGGAAAACTGGCAACCATGCTGGAAAACTCTAAACTCTATAGACCGTATCTTAACCTCGGTAACCAAAATTACACATTTTTACAGTTGTTTTTTCACAGATTTCTGAAATAAAGCATCACTGTTTGTTAAAAAGCATTCAGGCTAGTGGGGATCGCCAGCCAGTCCCCACACAACATTATCAGATTTTACTACACTTGTGGAAATGCCCCCACAATGGTACAAAACACCTCCACCGAAGCCAGTGTCTGTGTCACCCTCTCTCACTGAACTAAAATCTTTAATACTGGATGTTTGTCTGACAGGGTGCATGGTGGTGTCGGCTCTCGTCCCATAGTGCTAGGATGGTATTAGCAGCAAGAGAATTGCAGGAGGGCAATTGGTGATGATTAGATTTGGAGAACTATGGGGGAAATGCAAAAATGCTTTAACTTTGTTAAGGATTTAACTAACGAGTTTCTAGAAATAGCTCTTTTGTAATTACTGCTTTGTTCTTTTCACACAACTGACATTATCTGGTGATTTTTAGTTCTGTAATTTTTCATTATTTACATAATTATGACAGGCAGACAGTGATGATAGAGCACACACATATGCTGTCTGTGATATGTCGTATGTAACTACATTATAGTGTTTTATTTAGTAATGTGAGGTTTGACTACTATCACCATTTTGAGCTACAGGTATAGACTCTAATATTCTCTATTTTCTTAATATCCAAATTCCCAGACTGCATTTTTTTCTTCCTCTCTATGTCCTTAAACAACCACGTCTGACACCACCCATCCAACAAGTAGGCCAAAGCCAACTGATTCTTTTCAACAATCTCAGGCAGGTTCATAAAGCGCCTGATATCTCGGATGAAAAGTCACGCACTGATCTCCATTATTACTAGTCTAATGAAGAAGTAGTTATGTCCATTGTGTTCATATAGTGTATTGGACGAGGGTTCCCAATTTTCATCCGAGCCAACACATGACCTATTGGCTGTCATGCTGATCGTCTTCACCGAGGAACATGAGCTCTTCTAACAAGACAAGGTGACTCATTAATTGGCTTAAAATTCCCATAGTTAAAAGCGCATAACCAAGAATTCCAAGTACTACCCAGACCCCCTAATTTCGTAGACTTAACTACCCTAGTCAGCATGATCCCAGATATCAGGATACTTCAATCCCAGCCTGTCTACATTAGATATTAGCTGGTGGTCAAAATAATGTGACATGATGTGTTGAAAGGCAAACCGATCAAATGTATGTTACCTCAGTAGGGCGGTAGATTATTTTTAATAAACACACACTATGGTGAAATATCGTCTACAGTTTGTGTTTCTAAATGACTTGTTCCATTCAAAGACAAATGGATCGTCTTGAACTTCCAGCCTCGGTAATTGTAATCCCTGTAGGCAAAAAGACATGTGCTCAGTAGTTCCCATCAGCACCAATTACACGCCAGAACAAATGCCAAAGTGGTGGGAGCATGATGTCAGATCCATCCATGTCACTTTATTAATGCTGAAGCGCCCAATTAGAAGAGAGAATAGAGATAAAATGGGGTTGGTTTGGTTTTCATGGTTACTATACTAAAAAGTGAATATTACAGGTTGAGAAAAAATCAGCACACATCAGATCAGAATTATAGCAGCTACTATTTTTTATCATCAAAATTATATACTTTGTAATACTTTTCCAATAGATGTAGATGCTCCAACCAGTAGATGCTCACTGGCCTCTTTACTAGTTTTGCCAGACATAAGTATCAGAAACTAATCTAAGCTAACCTGGATGTTTTTGTAGGGCAACTGAGGCCTGTGGCTAGAGAACTGGGCTTGTGATCGGAAGTTTGCCGGTTCGATTCTAAGAGTCAACAGGTCACTACTTGGCACTTTAAAAAGACAACTTTAAGTAAGGTACCTAACCCCTAACTGCTCCCCGGGTGCTGTGGCTAGACCTGCCCACTGAGCCGGGCACATGTCCTCATTGATGCAGTCTAGAGTGTGTTTACTAGTGTGTTTCAACTGCACACATTAGGCTAAATACGAATTAAAATAAATATACAACATAAAGACAGTGTGTAAAAGCGCAGTGGTGAAAAAGTATTCTAAATGTAAAAGATTCGATTGGCCACATTTTCTGGATCAGAATTAACAGAAAATGGCAAGACAGAAGACTGTTGGATTCAGTTTGGACATGCTTCCGTATCTTAAGTAAAAATTCCTTTTCATATACTAATAATAGTATAACTAATAATAATTAAAGTTTTTATTGTGGTCAGTTTGCTCTGCTACAGGTCGCCTGAGTGCCCCCTAGTGCACAAACTGGCAGTACCTGCAACAGATATAAATAGCCGCTAGTCTGGTGAGTATAAAAAGACCAGTGGGAGCTTCAAAGCTGCTGATGGACGTTTGTTATTAAGATGAAAGTAGAGATCAGTGTGCCAAAGTATGAACAATAAAGAAGGGGTCAGTAGACTGGAAACAAGTCAGGGGGAAGTATACACTCCTCTGATGCTGAAAAAGTGAAAGACAGGGCAAAAACGGACAAATTGTTGTTTATTGTTGTTTAAGTTTATATATAATTACAGCACAAATTCGCCACAAAAAAGCTGTTTTGCATTATTTAATTAATAATTATTATAAATAAATTAGCTATAAATCAAAATGCATGTAATGATTTCATGATGTAATTTCATATCTATCACCATAGGTGTGAAATTATTTGTGATAAAAAAAGATACTTTTTATTAAAGATACTAGTAAATTACTAGAGACAAGTTAGTCCAGCTACAAAATGGGATTACACACGCATGCATAGCATTATGACCACCTTCTTAACTGTCTGTAGCTATGCCGCCTCACAAGCAACAAACTGCATCATGTATTATGTATTCAGACACCATTCTATCAGTTGGACATACTCCCTCTGTGACCCTTTGACCGGTCAATACTGTTCCTTGGAGCACATTTGACAAACATCACCACTGCAGTTTTGGAAACTCTGACCCAGTCGTCTAGCCATTACCATTTGGCCCTTGTTAAACCCGCTCAAATACTTACTTTTTCTTTGTCGAGGACTAAATGTTGATAATATAGTGGTTTTCACTTCACCGGTCAGTAGTCAAAATGTTATGTATGGTCAGTGTATTCCTTTTATCAAATTATGAACCTGCTAGTTTTAGTTTAGTGAGGTCAGTCCATGAAGCACTTCAATTTCACTTGCATTCATTTTTTTTTCTTTTTTTCTTACACAAACCTTTACACTAGTACAAAAGTAACACTGATTACTATTAGTATAATTTTGATGTAGTTATTTTAAATTTTAATTTGCAATTTAAAGATGATGTCAACATTTGTTGTGTTTATTGTTGTGTATATACATGTGTGACATCGTATGTCTACGCGTGTTTGCATCTGTTGCATCGGACCCAGCTTACTGCAGTAATAACAGCCTCCAATTAACCTTCAATTAAATTGACATTTAGCCCGTTAAAAAACTTGCTTCGTTTCGCTTTTTCTCAAATACAATTCTTTTTTTAATTAGAAAAACAAGTAATTTTTTAAACAAGTGATTCGATGTAAAAAGAGAATTCACATAGAGTTAGATCAATGTAATAATACATGTTTAAGTTTGTACTGTATTTACAGCTATATTTGATTTGCTATATATATGACCATCTCGAAAACTAAACATTCTGAATGCTTGCTGATGATTCATGATTCTAAATCTAAAACTCTTAAAACATATATTACATGTGATACTAAGAAGAAAGCAATTTAGCAACCATCGCATTTTGCCCTGTGGGTAATTGATTTGCTATTGGGACCTGAAAATGTAACCTTAAAAGAGAGGAAACTAAAATATAATGAGACGTGTCAAACCATGCATGGATCTACTCATAAAGAATACTGACTAGAGTTGAGGGCGGTTTGTTGCAGTTTAGGGCAAAAGCTGTTACCAGACAGAGATGTAATAGATCCCAAATGTCTGCATTGGGTTTATAAGGGATATTCGGTTTGAATGGACAAACGATTATCAGTTTATTTTAATGTAGATTTTATGGAGGAAAGGTGAACAGAAGCTGATCGCTAATATTGTATAGATTTAATGTCTCTTTTAGCTTTTTGTATGACAATTATTTATTTATTTAATATTATTTACTTTGATCAAATGTTTTAAGCTCGATTTTACCAATTGTATCACCTTCTTCTCCAGCTCAATGCACCACACATCTTTGCTATCAGTATGGGTCCTACCGATTACCCTGGGACAATTCGAGAACTGTTTTCTCAAAGAAATGCCATGGTATTTCTGTAAATTATTTTCACAGTCACTGCCTTTTGAAGACACTTTTACGGGCTTTGTTCTTTAACCTGAAGTAATTGTGACTTCCTAAAGGTCAATCTTTGAGAAGAAAAAACAAAGCATAGAGCATAGTCCTGTGTGTTTGGGAGCTGAAACCATCATCACCAAACTCATTTACATTAAATATACTTTAAAGTATTAAAAATACTTGATCCCTCCTAGGGCATCACCCTGTCCGGTCCCAACAAAGAACCTGACGAGAAGAAGAAATAACCCAGACAGGAAGCTATTTAATCGCAGGGCTTCAGCCAATCATGACTATGACGATGTAGATGTCCGGTAGCTCGGATGGTGCAGAAGTATCCATGCCTTAAGCTCAGTGTTCCCAGAACCAGACCCAACAAGACCCTGACCACTATAATCAGTTGAAGACAATGCAAATTGTTTATTTTTATTAATATCCTTTTTAAGTTGTGGTGGTTCTGATTCATTAAGCAAAAGGCATGAAACACCTCAAACAATTCACCAATCCAAACAAATCTGACCCTCACTCTTAACAGAATTTAGTTCATATATAACATTTTTTTGTCAATAGTGACAACCTTTCTTCCCAGTAAGCATCCTGTCATACACCCAGATCCATACAAAAAGAACTTAAAAACACTGACCTGGATGGTTTGACGGTTATAAACCTTCACAACGTGGAAATTAAAACTGTAAATCCCTTTTCGAGGTGCAAAGAAATTGCTTCTTTCTTCATCAAAACTTTTACCGACGTTCACCAAGACCTGCAAAGGATGAACACCGCGCACTGAATCTCATATACATCTGCACTTATAATGATTATATGAGCTCATCAATACAGAATCAGAATTCATTTGTTTCTATTTCAGTAATGAAGTTATTAATATAACATGGCATTTAAACATCCTTATAATTCGCTTCAAGTATATTGACGCACATTCTTCCAAAAGTGGGCACATTTTGAATAGTAAAAATTTAGATTATGTAATCTGATTAAAATTTCTTTTGGCTATTGTAAACAATTCATCTATTTATTATTGTGCTATTGCCAAGTTCATTGTTATGGGTTTATATATGATAACTATTGTGTAACAGTAAAGCAATTCACCGTTTATAAAAGCAGATGCACAACTGCATATACATTATTATTATTATTCAACTATGTATTTACAAGTTATAAAATAGATTTATAAATTATAGAAATGTATTTATTATGTAGCATATCACAAAATGACCATGATAGTACAGTCGGCGTGGTATAAAAGTGTGTGAATATATTGTTATAGAATTAAAACATTATTTCTGTGATGCACTTTTGATGATTACGAGTAGTCGCATTGTATTACTAGTATTACAAGTACTGTAATACTTTTTTCACACACCTAAACAGAAGTGTTTTATTCGGTATCATGAAGATTTCAACTTTGTATACATTTCTTCCCTAATTTAAAACATTTCATAACTTTTGTGTTTAGGAACAGTGATTTAGTTTATTATATTAGTAGTATTAGTGTTTCTTACATTCTGTGCACTTACATAGACTTCTGCAGAACCTAGAGCATCCTTGATGGACTTCCCTACAAATTCTTATAGGAATGGTCACAAATATACACACTAAGAGTCAAGGCGAGGAAATCAGAGTAATACAGTTGTGAATAAGTTCACAAGACACAAATATAAGAGCCACATTTTACAATGTGTGTGTTTTGCAGATGTACCTGATCGAAGTAGATGACCATGGTCCGATTGCTCATCTCCGACGGCTCATGGTTGGTGTTTCTCACCGCTGAAAAAGCCACTTTGGCGCTGCCGGAGCGCACCGAGATCCCCAGCGCGGTGCCGGTGGGATCCGAAGTTGGGTTCGAATCGCACACCACCAGACATTTCCCTTCTAGCACGATGGGTTCGGTCTCGTTTTGCGCGCTGGCGAGGCAAAGTAACGCCAGTGCGCCCAGCACAAACGTCAACATGACTGCAACTTCAGCCTGGACCTGCGCACCGTATCCTTACCAAAGACTGCGCGTATTTCTGGAGTTTTACAGCAGGATGGTCGTCTCCACGCTTTCTTTTAATAACAGATACCTGTGTGATCTCCAAATCCACTTTTTAAAAAAGATTACCAAGGTTTAAACGGTCAGGTGAGATTTCTTTCTCCTTGGTCCTTTAGCTTTTCCCGTTCGATTCTTTCCCCCGCCCGCTCCAGACTTATTCCGGATTCGGATACGCGGTGGGGAACGTACCCAGGCCCTCGTCTGAACACATAGCGCAGGGCTTCCGTCTGCTCTCAATTATTGATGCTTGAGATATTGGAAGTGAAACACAAAAGCTGGTGAACGCTGCGCTCCCGCCCCTCCACTTCGTTCCCCACCGGCGCACCAGCGCGTCTCCAAACTACCAATCGCGATCCACGGACCGCCTTTCTCTGCAATGGTGCCGAGCAAGTTGTCACCGCGTGTGCACACGCACGTTGCTCTTACAGGTGGGCTTGTCTGGTGATTGGGTGGACGAGGTGATGGCCGTCTCCTTTAAAAATAGTGCCGCTCCTTTGGCTTTGCGCGCCATTGTGCGCACGGAGGTCATTTATCTTCCCGGTGCTGCTGGGTTCGAATGGATTACTGCCGGTGCTCTGGGGGTATCTTAGCAAATCCTTATGGATTATCTTAAAGGAAACTTACTGAGTTTTAACCTATTCGCTAGTTTATCTGCAGAAAGAATCATGGGCAAGATACACTCAATAGTTTGTTCTTAAATTGTATCCGACGGTAAAAAGATCAAATATAATGCATGGTAAATAAGGGATTGTCTTGTTTTGGGAACAGCAAAATCAAACAGCTCTCAGATTTGAACATCAACAACCCTTTGCAGGGGTGAGGCTTGAACTGGCACCCTTTAGATTACTAGTCCAGTACTTTTACTACTACATATTATTATTTTGGAGTTTTTCATGACCATGTAGTTACCCAGACTGGCAGATTGAGAGGTGCCATGGGTGGAAAAAGGTTTCGCTATGGGTTCCGAAAAAAGTTCCGTTAAGTCATAGGAGGCATGAGCATCATTATACCCTTCTCAATTAATCAGGGGTATCTCAGCTGCGATCAGGGATGCCCCAGCAACCAACAACAACTCCAATAAAATGGGAAGAAAATGTTTAAATAAAACAGAACAATTGTCGTTTTTCCTTTGTACCTTTGGGGTACATGTACTCTGGGTGCTCTTTCCCGCATTCCAAAAACATGTATGTACTGTATGTTAAATTAGGGGGACAAAATTGCTTGTGGCTTTATTTTATATACCTGTTGTAATTAAATTCAAATTCAATTTTATTTGTCATTACACATATACAGATGTACAGTACAATGAAATGTTTCTCTTCGCAT
>JAOTRQ010036875.1:0-17362 GCA_028565875.1 Hoplisoma paleatum
GTGTGTGTGTGTGTGTGTGTGTGTGTGTGTGTGTGTGTGTGTGTGTGTGTGTGTGTGTGTGTGTGTGTGTTTTTTGACCTAATATATTGTCCGCATTAATGACAGAAATAGTAAAAGCTAGCCAATCCAGTTATCCTTATTTGCAGTACACCTTATTTGCATGTCTTTGGACTAGAAAATCTGACCTCACTAAACCCTGAACCTTCTTGCTCTCAGGTGAGCAGCATGTTTAAAAGGGACTGGTATGAAATAAACAGTGAAAGGTTTGTGTTTATTGTGACTTGAATGTGTGGCTAGTTTATTACGATGGTTATAATGACGCCGTTTAACTTGACTTCATACCGGGTTTATTTAATCTATCAAAAGAGGAGAGCTGCCTGTATTTCTTTATTTTTTTAAGTAGAATAGTCGATTACTAAAATATTCCACAGCAGCAGCCCGACTGAAGAGTATTAGTGCTATCTTAAAAAAGTTAAAAAATATATAAACAGATTTTTAATTATCATAAGGTGCATCGTTACATTCCTGTAATCAAGCCTCTCCGAATCTCTGTCAAAGAACTGAAAAAGGGTCTGAAGACCTTTGTAAATAAAATAATTTAGGATTTGTTTAAAAAACTACATTGTAGACACAACAAAGATTTAAACTTACTAATCCTTGGTTTCTTTGTCCCACTCCACCACGATCTTGACATGAGGAGGGCCGCCGGGCCCACAGGATTTGTACGCTCTGTAAAAGATCAGTTCAAGTTTAATCCAAGCAAACTAAAAGGTTTCATCTGCCTCAGGCTGCTCTGACAAGATAAACTATGAGCGCCTCGATCACTAATAGTATCTGTCCATATGATAAGTAAAGGTGTTCATTACATACGGAGTGGATTTTAGTCCTGGTAATGCATGTCATTTTAAAACCAGCAAAAAATAAACATGTTTTTTCTACTTTGTTGTTTTAGGAAGAATTCCAGGAAATTCCAGGAATAGGACACTTGGTTTTAAAAATGCACCTTACTCATTTACTCATTTCACAGCTCACCATGCTTCTTTCATTCCACATGCTAACAATGCAATGCTTCTAAATTAAAGTTCAGTACAAACGTCATTACCAGAAAAGTGGCATTTGGTTAAATAAAATGTACAATCTGTGAATTGTTACTTGTGTCGTGCGTCGAAAGTCTGTAGTAAGGACTGACTATATTTTCTCTTAATGATGCTTCTATACATTTTAAATAGGAGACAGATCTGGGCAGCGGGCTGGTCAGTCAAGCACATGCAGTCTGCTTTTAGAACCCTTTGCTAAATATACAAAACAAGATACCTAATGTGTCGCACACATTCATTTCACAGCCTTGATTTTCAGCATTGCCCTACATGACACATTTTGTTGTATTAGTGACCAATCTTAAAACATTAGCAGCAAACTGGACAACAAGAAAAAACTAGAAGTAATAAAAAGCCAAACATCAAGCTGCTAAATATGTCAAGTGAACATCATTTAACGTAGCACAACAACAAATGAAAGAAACCACAGAAACTCCACAGAAAACAGTGGATTTGCCTCTTGACATAAAAGCGGCATTATACAGATAAATATAGAAAGATCACAAAACTGTGCTGCATCTGTAGCATAGTTACACCAAGTAGTAAGAAGAGGAAGAAATACAACAACAAAGGAACAAAAAGTACTCTAGGATGGCTAATTACAACACATTTGTATATAATTAAGTTCACTAACAAACACCAACAATATGATTTTAATCATATCGATTATTCACTTTTGTATGTCCCTTAACAGGTTGTTATTGTTTGGGTCACTCTTGTTGAATAAAGATTGTTTTGTTTTCTTAATATAAGTCTTATTTTCAGATTTTGTAAAAAATGTGGGTAGTGATATATGTTCACTACTGTTTAAAATTACTATTAGATTTCAACAATGGTCTATGATAAATACAAAACTCAAGACGGGCCAACTGCAGATGTGAAATGTTCCCAGTTTTACACTTGTGCTTGGAAAAACCTACTTCTAAAACTTTAATGGATTATTCACTCAAACAGTTTCTTTGTAATGTGGTAACCCCAACCACTTAGGCCCCAGGGTAACCCTTCCTGAATAAAAACGATGAATTAAATCTTAAATGCATGTTGTTTGGTTCAGATTTTATAGCATTTCTGATCTTACACTCTAGTCCTATAATTTTGGAATTAGTATATATTTTTAAAAATAAACTTGTAAAGTTCAAACTACAAATATAAATTCTAATAAATATATTTCTAAAATGTCTGCAAATCACTGCATGTATGTATTTAAATTCTACCCAGAGTTGAAAGTGACTGTGTTGGAGTTTTGTTTGACAGCACTGGCTAGCGTTAAATAAACCATAAAGTATTAAACTATAAAGAAAATAAAGTAAATAAAAACTCTGATCCTGTAATACTGGCCATAACGATTTTTTTGTTTGTCAACAAGTGTGTCAGCGTTCTGTGTAATTAAAAGTAAAAAGGGAAACACAAAGACTACAGATGTGGGAGATAGAAGTTCGAGCCGTAAACAACAAAAGTCATAATTTGCAATTAAAGAAAAGAGGAATGGAAGACCTACCTCTCTACAGTGGGGTGACAGAGTGGAAATTCCTCCTGCGGTAGCAAGTATGTGATCCCCACCACACCAACCACGCGCAGGCTGAAGGGTCCCACCTAAATAAAGCACATTAACATTTCCTTTTAAAGTTTGGAACTCCTAACATCTGTAATAACATTTTATTTATATCTTACAAATTGCCCCAGATGGAGTAGTGGGATCTTCTGTTGCATACCAGTGTTATATAAACCAGTTTGAATTACTGCATTACTGGTTACCTGGGTTGAACATGGGAGTAATCTCCTAATTTTGTAAAAATTAACTACATTAACTACAGAAACAGCAAAAGCTGCCTCATGTCCCGCCATTTACACTCGACATCTTCAACATTTAGCAGACGTCCTTATCCAAAACAACTGATGATTTCAACAGAATTCCTGTTTTGAGCGATTCAGAGTTAAAGGCTCAACAGTGGGGCGTAAACCAGTGACCTTCTGGTCTCTATCCAGTATCTTAACCACTAAGCCATAAGACATCACTGTCAGAAATGGGAATAAACTTCCATTTGAATAGATCTTCCCATTAAATCTATGCTTAGCTACTTGTGGCATTTTGTCTTAAACCTGTTAACACGATACCAGAGACGGCAGCAAGTACAGATCCTGCCAGACCTCCCCGGACTTAAATACAAGCAGTTGTCTTTGGGTCTGTAGCACTGAAGAGATTCGAGCATTAAGCACTGGTAAGCTTCAATGTTAGACCACTTAAATAGATATAAAAGATCATCAAAAGCATTGCATTATTTTATATATTTATTTTGAGACTGAGAGAAACAGCAACGTTCTTGTTGGTCGTGTTAAGAGAGCTCACAGATATAGTTCCAATGGATTTCCACCGCTTTGGACAACGCAAACCACCTTTAATCATGGGATGATGTAAAAGCAGAGGAAAGTGCATCCCAAAAGAAGATGACTAAGTAGAAAAGTTAATATTACTTAATATTACTAAATAAAGATTGAAAAGTGCATTATTGCATAAACAGCATTGCATGAACAGAGCTGTATGATAGAAGTTCCCCACACACTGACCTGAATGTAAACACCTTGTCTCAATAGGTGATGCATCTTCTCCAGAATTGCTTTTTGAAGCACATCCCAGTTCACAGAGCGTTCCATGTATAGTACAAAAGGCAGTCCAAACCTGACAAACAAGCACACCCAGCTTTAATATAATGAGTCAAAAAGATATTTTATTAAAAGCAAAGAATGACCATGTCAATCACTTAATCATTCAACAAAGAAATCAACAGAGAGCTACAATCTGCATCAGCTCTATGTGATATGTTGACCGGACTTCTTTTAAACCTTAATTCTGTTAACACTAAATCTTTAACAGCAGGCGTCTGATTCAAAGTGCAAAAGTAAAAACAACTAATTATTTCTGAGAGTATTTATTATTTTCATTTTTAATTGATGTCGTATTGTTATTATTAGGTAATTAGGTAGAACTAACTATAGTTAACTCTTATTACATTCAGTGGAAGTGACGACCACAAGTTTAGTTTTATTATGCCTTATTCAAATTAAACAAAATTTGGTGGTCCACAAAAAATGTATTTGCCTATTTTCAAGATTTGATGCATGGACTTACATGCATCCACACAGATATTGAAAACACCTAGAAATGGGGTGTGTTCCAAAACCTAAGTGGGAACTCTAAACAGTCAGCATTTTTTATCCTGACTAGTAAGACATCTTAAAATATAATGTGACACTCCCACACCAAAAAAAAAAACCATGGCGAATGATGTGAGGAACAGAACAGAGATATTTGTTACCAGTAACAAACCCTAATTTATGCACAACACACATGCACACAGTCATGGACTAAATAACTGCACCCCTACAACCCAAAATAACTGTTGCAATAACAAAGGATCCCATGTAATCACATGATTGTGTATTTTCTGGCTGTATTAGGAATAGGGTAGTGATGGCTTACTGGTTATGGTACTGGGATAGAAATCAGAACCTTTAATTGATCAAAATGTTATTCAGTTGTCACTTTGGATAACAACATCTGCTAAATGTAGATTAGGTCTCTTGGAACAACACGGCTAAATGTACAAAATCTATTAATTTCACAATTAACAACACAAATAGACCGGACACAACAATATTGTGGAAAAATTCAAATGTTTTTTATTTCAACATTGAGTGGTCATAATGTTAAGCCAGGTTATCATGATGCGTGTGTTGTGAAAACATTACACAATAACACTGTGCTGCGTTCTCACTACACAATAATACTGCTCATAAGTTCTCTCAGTCATTTAATGCTAAACATGTACATTTGTATAGGTCTTTATGAATGTTAAGTGTACAATGCCAGGACTAAGAGAGCAAATGTGAATAAAAGAGATTAAAAAGTGACATTTTTTCTTCTGCTATGTTCTTCTGTGTATTAAAGTCACATTCGCCACTAACTCATGAATAACTTAAGTTGTAGCATACTGGTAATGTTACTGGACTAGTAATTCAAACAAAATCAATATAAAATAAACATTTATTTAAAGGTTACACCAAAGTGCGCCAAGCCTAAACACTGCCAGGTTGCCATTGTTGGGTTCTTTAAGCAAGGCTCTTTACCTTTCATTACAGCATGTACTTTCAAGTCCTTTTGCATAAGGTACTTCTGGAAAGTGAAACTTTTAGTAAAAATAGAGACCAGTGAAAAACAAAATATGAGAATCATTAACACGGTGGCTTAGAATCAATTTAAGTTTGGTCTGATTTCTTCAGGAGCCAAAAGCTCTATAAATCAAGCAAACGCTGAATCAAGCTGAAATGTTAAAAACAGATATTTTATAATCCTTTTCCTGTCTTTACTCACAGATCTTGCCAATAAAAATTACAGAGTAAAGTTGCCAACTCTGAAGACAGAGGAAATAAATAGGCAAGACTCTGTGGATTGGTGTTTGTGGTGTTTAGTACCTTCTTGCTTGATGGCCGATGCAGGCTCTGTTGCAGATCAGAAGGATCATCTTGTCAGACCCTGTATTTTTATTGGGCGACACCGGATTCACCGCCCCTTGCATGAAAGATGGCGTACGAGGACTGTCATTAGCGTACTTCAGATTGTTTTGGTTGAGGTTTGCAAGGAGGCTACCTGCAAATCCATAACAGTATTTAAATATATTTAATAAGGTAATACTACATCAAACACAGGCTAAGTTTATTGAGATCACTGTTAAATACTGCGGTAAAGACGATGACCTCTTTTAGAGCGAAGGCTTTCCAGTTTGAAGTTCTCGGGTGTCTCAAACGCAAAAATGGAGTCGCTTTCCTGAATGATATCGAGGTCGTCATCATCATCACAGAATGACCGATGAAAACCGTCATAATACATTTCAGTCAGTACAAACTGAAGAGACAAGAAAACAATGTTTAGCTCTTTAGTTAAAATGTGAATTATATCAAGTAAAATCTGCTGGGTCAAATAAACAACCAACTTCCTTTCAACAGACTAAAGGCAGAATCGATGGAGCTTAATCACGTTTGTTCAATTTATCTATGGCTCAGTAGATTACAGTGAAATCAGAACACTGGAAAGATGTAAAAAGCTTTCTCTCGACCTCATTTAGAAATTTGAAAGTGAAATGTGTGTGTGTGTGTTTATTTATGCTGATTTTATCATCATGTTTTACACACAAGTAACATTCAAGACAGGATACAGTAATTTATCACACACAGTCATAGACAACTGTTTTGTATTTTTGTACCGTCAATATGGCTTACCTGCATGTTATTGTGGACTGTGGGAGGAAACTGGTGCACTCAGAGTAAGACACAGGAAGAAAATGCAGTATGTGTATATAGTAATAAAAAAAAAAAAATATATATATATGTGTGTGTGTGTGTGTGTGTGTGTGTGTGTGTGTGTGTGTGTGTGTGTGTGCTCATTAGGGAATTAAAACTAAATGGATATGCTTCTCAATCACACTGGGCTTGTCTAACCAAAACCGTTTTTTTAAATGGCCTAACTGTCCCACCACTTTAAACCATTAGATCTGAAAGATCCTTCCTGAACAGCAATTGTTACGATTCACTTGAAATGAGCCTGTGAGGACAAAAAAGACTTCAAACTAAAAATAACTGGTCTAAAAGATTCGGGATGTACAGTGGTTGGGATGTAAACCACAAGATAGCAATACTTTCAGTATTCATAGAGTTTCAGGTCATGAAACTCACGGGTGGGTGATTCGCTGATTTAAAAAGACATACTTATGAAAACCAATAACTCAGTTAAACAGTTAAAGGTTTGAACAGTTACATAGTACTTAATGGACATGAGTAGGCATAGATACAATTTAGAAGTGACATAATATTCTAAACTTTGGGTACCTTCAATGTACGAGGCAAGGAATGCCAGAGGAGTTAACAACGCTGCTTATAATTTGATTTTCTTCCTGTGTCCTACTCTGAGTGCACCAGTTTCCTCCCACAGTCCAATAACATGCAGGTAAGCCAAATTGAAGGTACAAAAATAAAGTTCATTCACCTCGTTCATTTTTATATATGTTTATAGGTGTACATATGCGTATGCCAGGCTATTGTGTGTGTGTGTGTGTGTGTGTGTGTGTGTGTGTGTGTGTATGTATGTATTCTACGTGTATTTTCAATGTAACATCGCAACTGTGTGAATTCTTTGTGTATTTTCCCATGACTGGAACTTCAATTTTCTTCGTGATCAAGTTTGTCAGTAATTAATTAAGTCAGTAAGTAAGTAGATAAGTATCTATCTATCCATCATCTCCATTTGACAGGGGTCCACATGACAGGGGCCCCATATCCATCAACTTCATCATCAGTTTTAAATATTACTGCGCATGTCAGTATTCATGTTGACTTTAATTAATTACATTACAAAGTCGATCAATTCATCTTAAAAAAGATGCTGGTCCAACACAATTTACTGAAAACATCTTATTTATAAATACTACTTGTTGAACCGGCTTTAAAAGATTGATGCATCCAGTTTTTATTTGTGTATAGAAGGGTTGTGCAAAGTACCTGGTCTGGAGGAATCTTGGTCTCGCGTGAAACGGCTTCTCTGAGTCTGGAGACGGTACTGTTGAGAGGCACTGCTACCCCGATCCTCATACAGTGAGAATACTTGCCTTGGTACACCACGGTCACATACAGAGGCCTGGGGGGCACAGAAACACACACACAGGAAATGTTCAATTTAGAACATGAAGTGAACAGCAAGGATTCATGGACATGCTCTGCTTTTTTATTCTTGAGATTCTTCTCTTCTTGACCATTTATTAAATTTATTCAGAAAGTAACTAGTAGTCACCACCAGTCATTTTACATTATGAACCTCTGCCAACTAAAGTGTCACCCTCATAAAGCAATTACAGGTTCTCATCGGCTCTCCTCAGGGCTGTGTGTTGAGCCCCTTCCTTTTCCCACTGCTTACATATGACTGCTCATCTATCCATCAAGACCAGGCTGTCATATCATTAACTTTGCAAACGACACAACAGTGGTTGGATGCATCACAAATCGTGATGAGTCAAGCTACAGACAGGAAGTGGAACACCTGGAACTTCTGTGCAAAAAGAACAACCTCATCATTAACGGTAAAAAGACAAATGAGATGATCATGGACTTTAGAAAAGCCAGACATGAACACCGGGGGACACATACACATCGGGGGATCTGAAATGGAAGTGGTCTCCAGCTACAGGTACCTTAAGAGTACTTTCACCTGGAGCAACAAGATCTCCAGTCTGACCAGGAAGACGCACCAAAGACTCTGATGCTCTCGGTTCTCACCTCCTTCTACAGATGTGTTTTGGAGAGCATCCTGCACTCAAACATCAGCATGTGACATGGAAGCTGCTCTGCTGCAAACAAGAAGGTTCTGCATAGTGTGGTGAAGGCTGCACAGAGGTCTATCAACAACCACTCCACCACTATGAACAATTACACCTCCAGAGGCAAGAAAAGAACAACCTGTATCTTGAAGGACCTCACTCACCCAGCACACTCACTTTTTGTCCCGCTCCCCTCAGAAAAAAGGCTGTGAAGCATTGAATGTAAAACAAACAGACTGAAAAAGAGCTTCTTTATAGAAGAAGCAATAAGACTCTTAAACTCCGCTTAAGGTGAAACTGGAGACACCCACCCCCATGCCAGCTTTGTAACACTGGACACTAGATCTGTTCTTCGTGTACTTTATTGCACACACTTGATCATGTTTTACCTTTTTATTTATTGTAAAAATATTTATATGACCCTAAATCCTAATCATTTACATTACTAAATTACTAAATATTCTTGGGTGTACCTGGGACCTTTTGTTCACAATTTCATTGTTCACAATTTTGTATCACGTACAATTAGAATGACAAAGAATCCTTGAATCTTTGAAGAGTGTGTGTGTGTGTGTGTGTGTGTGTGTGCGTGCGTGCGTGCGTGCGTGCGTGCGTGTGTGCGTGCGTGCGTGCGTGTGTGTGTGTGTGTGTGTGTTTTACATTCCCAGTATTCCCAGAACAGATACAGGATTTACTGTGATACTAATTATCATCATAAAAATCATTTAAATATCTTATTAGGCCGTTAATATGAGCGACGGTGTGGAGATTAATTTATTTTCATTACCGGCGGTCACATTCGGGCCAGCGCCAGCTGGAACCCCCTGAACCGCATGGCAGGACGGGGCACCAATCCATCATGGCGTGAAACACGCCCGTTTACTCTCTGAGAGTCCAGTAGTCTCGATGTGATGATTTGTAGAAAAGGAAAACAAAACACTGAACTTCTGGACCCGTGCGCACACAATAAGTCTCTGGAAACGAAACCCCCTTAAATCTGCCAGAGCGCCTGCAGGCCTCCTTTAAGTACAGCTTTTAATCTCTCTAGTACTTAACTACACTCGTAAGTGTTGATGTCGGCCAACAAACAAATCATAACATCAGCTATTAAAGAGCGCCGAGCACGTCACCGGCTGCTACGACTTGTTTGAGTTATTATAAGTCACGGAGGGAATTGATCTTAGTCTGACACGCTGCCAAGTAGGACCGGGCAGGATTCCAGTATCCACCAAATGACAAGACGAACTGGTGTAGCGTTTATAGCCCAGTATAGACGGATCATTAGAAGCGCACTGTGAAACCTTCTGAAACTGAGCTGCTGAGCCAAAATCTGCTTCACACAACTGAGTTCAAATATTTATTATTCAAAAAGGGAGAAGAAACTCAGAACCGGATGAAGATTTCATTCATACCGGATCCTGAGAACCGGATTTTCAATGCTTGAAATGTCTCAAACCTGACCTGGATCTCAGAAGGTTTGGGGTTTGATTCCCATACGGGACACTATAAGACTCTGCAATGTTCTCTGTACTCCGCCTGTTTGTGTGGGTTTCCTTTGGGTGCTCCGGTTTCTTCTTACAGTCCATAAACTTGCATCGGAGACACAGATGTGCCCTCTTGCCACTAGGGTGCATAAACCAGCGCATCCTAGTGCCTGTCTCAAGCCTGGATAAATCAGAAGAGTTGTGTTAAATCTATTTTAATAAATGTAACCATGTGAATTGAAGCATCATTAGGAATCGAGCGCGTTGCTGAACAACAGGAGATACGGAACGTTCTAGAGGAAGTCTGAGAAATGGTGAATCAGCGAACGCAGTAACGCGAGTAGTCGCCGGTCCGCTAGAAAAAACTGGACGACTCTTTCGGGCAGTGAAGTCACTCACGTTGCAAGTAGCTTTAGATAAATGGATCCGGATTTAATGTAGATGAACGACGCGACTCTTGAACGCGCCAAACAGTCGCGTTGAATGAACTAAACCTCATAAATCACTAAGGAAACCGCTCCAAATTGATTCCGCGTTTGAGGCCTAATGTCTTGTGACTAAACGCTTTTTGCCGTCCCGTCCCTCTACTTGTCCCGCGAGTGGATGCCGATCAGTCGTGGCTAATCGCTCGTTCCCTCCCGTTCCCTCATTTCGCAGATCCATGTGGATGATTCTGTACCTGCAGTACCGACCCGAAGTTCAGACGCACCTTCTTATTTATACTGTTCACACACGCACACACACACGCACACACACACGCACACACACACACACACACACACACACACACACACACTGTGTTTATTCAGTACAGAAATGTAATCAGAACACCTTCATGGTCAATTTTAATCTCGATCCACCACAAGGATCGACCGTTCTGGACGTTCTTGCTGTGAGGTGACAGAGATCCTCACTCAGCCCTCCGTAAGCCTCGGTTAATACACTAGTGTTCTATTTACTCTTCCACTACCGCGATAGAACGCGAGTAAAAACATCGTCTAATCACCGCAGAACCCTCATCAGGCTCGAGAGTTACACCACCGACCTGTCGGAGGTAGACGGAGCTCGTCCGCGAGTGCTAAGTGTGACTCCGAGCTAGCCGGAGGGCGCCGTTGTTTTGGCCGTGATTGCTCTCTATTCCACGCTTTATTACAGGCATTAGCGAGTTAGGCTGAATGAGGACGCGGCGGAGGCAGCCGAGCGCGACGGCGTCTCCAGATGTCGGCCGTGGCCGCCGAGCCGTGCAGAGACCTTAAACCTCGTAAACAAGCCGCGGAAAAGAAAATAGAAACAAACAAACAATTAGGGTGACATTCTGATTGGCATTAATGAGGTAAAGGGTGACGTGAGGCGTGATGTGTTCTCACCGGGCGCTCACCTCGCTCGACCGGGAACTGAAGCCAGGCTTTAAAACACTCACGCCATGCTTCAGTGCCCACTGAGCAAACACGGCCCCCGGGGACCTGGAACAAGGGTGGAAGAGTCATTAAAAATCAGACACTTACGGGAAAATGACATCAGATTTTACATCCTGACTTTTATCTGCTGGGATTCGGGGGGACTAGAAACAAACATGTTTAAAAGCACTAAAAATAATAATTAACATTTATAAACGAAAGAAAATAGCAGTTGAGGAAAATGATCACAGATAGCAGTTAGTAGTCTGTGATCATTACTTAGTACTTAGTCGTTAGTACCATCATCTCACTGTAAAACGTCCCGGGTTCGATTCCCGAGTAAAGAGAGTGCGCCGGGTTTCCTCCCACAGACCAAAGACATTCAGTTAGGTTAATTAGACATAATGAAATTGTCCTCTGTGTGTGTGTGTGTATGTGTGTTTTACTGGTTCCTCAGAAGCAGTTTTATAAAGCACAAACAGCACCCTCTGCTGTTTAACACAGATTTCTTGCGCTCTAAGTGACATGACTGAGATTTGAGCCCGGGGCCCGGGACCTGTGTTATAAAGAACTCGGACTGGCTCGTCGCTGCACGGGTTCGATTATTGAATACGATTCAAACCTACGCCATCACCAGGATTCTCGGTGCCACGCTGAACGTGTGTGTGTGTGTGTGTGTGTGTGTGTGTGGGCGCGAGCCGGAAGCAGAATTCATCCCGTTAGCGAGGAAACCAAGTCTGACTCGTCTTCTCTTCTATTTACTCATGAAATATTTGAGCGATACCAACACATGCCGTGACTTGCCTTGGAGTCAAGCTAAAGACTCGTGACCTTTCTTTGACTCCAATCTAAAGACTTATGACTTGGACTCTAGCCTAAAGACTCGTGACTTGCCATGGACTCAAGTTAAAGACTCCTGACTTGCCTCTGACTCTACAGACTTTTGCCTTGGAGTCAAGCTAAAGACTCGTGACTTGCCTTAGACTCAAATCTAAAGACTCTGTACCTAAAGATCTGAGACTTGATTTGGACTCTTTACCTGAAGATATTTGACTTGACTTGGAAAAACCGAGGCTTAAGGGCCTCTCTGAGGAACCCAAGTGATAAATTGGTTGTAATGGGGCTCGAACCGACGACCTTCTGATCTCTCATTAGGTAACTTTGATGACAGGAGACGCTCGTTCATCGCACACGTCACATCGAACACACAGAGTCAATTTTCAGTTTCATATCAGCAGTTTGGCTGGGCTGCATGTCTTTAGACAGCGGGAGGAGTAAACACACGCAGCAGACACGCCGTTTAGCTGGTCCCTCACCAGCGGCGGAACGGCGCCTCCAGCAGATCGGCGTTTTTATTGTGTTTATTATTTGTTTGAATGGCGCAGCGGTTGTACATGAGCTGTAAAGTCATTACTGTAATCATAAAGGTAGCCGAGCGAGATGTAAAAACGTTATCGCGTGATGGATGATCGACGCTCGTTTTCTCTCTCGCGTGCGCAACAAACGGAGCGCCGGTGACGCGCCGCTGGATGAAATGTCATTTTCAAAATAAAACAATTACCGTAAAGTTTTTAAAAGCACCAGAAATAAATCTTCTTTATCCACCGAGGACCCCGAGAGATTCTCCACGTCCTGCCTTACATCCGAATCGGTCTTATACACCAACTAAAGACTCGTGACTTATCTTGGTCTCAAACTAAAGACTCGTGACTTATCTTGGACTCAAACTAAATACTCGTAACTTATCTTGGACTCAAACTAAAGACTCGTAACTTATCTTGGTCTCAAACTAAAGACTCGTGACTTATCTTGGTCTCAAACTAAAGACTCGTGACTTATCTTGGTCTCAAACGAAAGACTCGTGACTTATCTTGGACTCAAACTAAAGACTCGTGACTTATCTTGGTCTCAAACTAAAGACTCGTGACTTATCTTGGACTCAAACTAAAGACTCGTGACTTATCTTGGACTCAAACGAAAGACTCGTGACTTATCTTGGACTCAAACGAAAGACTCGTGACTTGCCTACCTAAGTCTTAAGCTTAAGACTTGTAAATTACCTTGGACCTAAACTAAAGACTCATGACTTGACTTGGACTCTTAACCAGAAGACTTTAGACTTGACACTATTACATTACTGCTCAGCAGACGACTGTTTTCAATGCCACTTGCATTACATGGTTAAGGGCCGTACGCGAGGGCCCAACAACAGCAACCTAGCATCGGTGAGGCCCTTAACCCTGTAATGTAAGTGGCGTTGGATAAAACGCGGATGTAAACGTGTCCCGATACTTTTGGTTGTGAATACGTACGTCTCGGTCGTGTCCTAATAATAGATGGATGGAGGGAAAACATTTATTGTACTGACACAACCCTCCTTATTTATCTGGGCTTGGGTTCAGTATTACCCAGAAACCCTGAAATCTCCACCTGATCCGTGAGTTGAATCCCTCTCCGCTCTTTATTGACTCGGGTTCGAGAGAACAATCACAGTTTCTTCTATCAGCTTTTCTCTCCTAATTGATTTTTCTGCTAAATATTGTTCTCCCATAGATTTGATTGGATTTTTTAATCACTAGTTTATAGGATTTCTGACTGTGCGTGATAAATATATTAATTACTTTTGACTCCCGGGCGGAGCTGGAGGGGTGAAATCGAGATCTTGAAGGCGAATGTCGTTCCTCTCGCGTGTCTTCGGTGATTCACTCATCACAGATTTACATATAAATGATGTCGAGTGATTATTACTGAAGGAAGTGATGAAGAAGAAGATGAGGAGGGATTTAAACCCTCTGCAGCCAATCAGATCAATGCACACAGAGTTAAGCTTTTATTAATTAAAAAAGATATGTATATATATATATTTTTTTTAGTTTCGTTTTTTCTTTTTAGGGGGCGCTACAGTGTCAAGTGAATCATTTTTAATGCTTCTTACTGGACTTACAGGACAATACAGGACAATTCAATTATTTGTAGTTAAACATAAAAAATAAGAATTATGATTTGCTTAACTTGGTCCGTATCAGCCGTTTACACGCCGCCGCTGCCCTGTAGGGGGAGTAAATTAAATCCCCGAGTGCATTTTCGGTACGACTGACACTGACGTTGAGCTTTATTACTGTCGGCAGATGGAAGCTGACGAGACTTCGGACTGACGGCGGATATTAAATTATTCAACGAATCTCGAACTGTGTCGCGGACCTGGAGAGACTTTTTTGGGGGGTGGGGGGTGGGGATAGGAATGGGGTGGGGTGGGGGGTGTTGAATAAAGATCAAACACAGAAGATTAATACTCAGGACCAACGCACAGGAAGTTATAGTGAACAGTGAAAAAGAATTAATATTAAAAAATAATATGTGAGTTGCGCCCTTTAGGAGTCAGACGTGATCCGCATCATCGATTCATGCTGGGTTTTGTTTTTGTTTTTTGATGCATCGCTTTTTCTAACAGTACCCTCTTATTTATCCGGGCCACGGTGCAGTGGTTTGTGCATCCTAGTG
The DNA here is from genome assembly GCA_028565875.1 of Hoplisoma paleatum. Lineage (NCBI taxonomy): Eukaryota > Metazoa > Chordata > Actinopteri > Siluriformes > Callichthyidae > Hoplisoma > Hoplisoma paleatum. Next base: position 14,841 of record JAOTRQ010036875.1, read on the forward strand.
GCTTTTGCGTATAGAGGGAGTAAAGCAAGTTATCATTGAGGGAATTACAGAGACTGAATTGCTTTATTAGTGTGTGTGTGTGTGTGTGTGTGTGTGTGTGTGTATGCGGGTGTGTGTGTGTGTGTGCTTTGTTCTCACTGAAAATATAAAGATAAAACGCGCTCTAGCGCCCTGATTGGATTGGATCAGCGATTGATAAAAGCGCATTTACATGAGCGCCCTCATGTGGACGCTTTAAGCTACACTTTGTAAGTCACAGTGGGGCCAGATTGCAACTTATTCAAGTACCTGGGGCATGATTGGTTCTCTGGCAACCCTGTGTGTGTGTTTCGGAGCGTTCCACTAGCAGCTGCACTCCCACCCTGAACCCCGACGAGAAGAGCTCTCCGAGTTTTCTGAGCTCTGAATAATTAAGATCCGTCACGGGCGAGTCCGGCAAACATCTGGAATCCACCGAGCAGCTAATTCCACCCCGTCACTCCATAAACGTCCAAGGTAGCGAGGAACCGCCCCGCCGGAACCGCCCCGCCGGAACCGCCCCGCCGGAACCGCCCGCCATAACTACCTCGCTGCCGATCGTCAGTGGAGGGTGAAACCTGGAGCCATTAAAATCCTCTCGGCTCATTACAGGAACGTCACAGCGGCTGTAAGAGAGTGTGTGTGGACACACACCTGCAGGTCGTTCCAAGGTTTGGAGGTGGCATGGTGGCAGTGGCTCTGTCCGTGTGTAACACTGTCATGTTATAGCAGAAGGTTGTGGGTTCGAGTTTCAGTGTCTGATTGGATAAGCAGGAAGAACACAAAGATAGTTTCCCAGAAGGAGTGGAGACTGTTATAGCTGAAAGAAAGAAGGATGTAACTTTTTATTGGTGCTTATATTATATTATTTAATAAAACGTTGTGTACTAAAAATAACACTCGATTTTATAGATTTAATTTTTGCGGATGTTTTCTGTAAGTACATATTTGATCATTAACTCTCTCTGCCGGTCTCTCTCTCTCTCTCTCCCTCTCTCTCTCTTTCATGGGCATGAAGGTACTGCAATACCCAGCTGCTTCTGTCTCTCTGTCTTTGTCTTTCTTTGTCCTTTTCTGTCTGTGTCTGGTTGTCTCTCTCTCTGTGTGTTTCTTTGTCTTACCTTTTGTGTCTCTCTGCTTTTGTCACTATCTCTGTGTCTCTGCCTCGTATCTCACGAGCTCAGACGTCCGCATACTTTTGGCCACGCCGTACTAACCGTACTAACCGTACTAACCGTACTAACCATCCTTGTTGGTTTCTTTGCAGGGGCTGAAGCCAAGAATCATGGGAGTCTCGGTCCGCCTGGCTCTCCTGGCCTGGTCTGTGTTGGGCTGGACGCGTGCAGCGGAGAGACCGCCGTCTCTGAGCGTGGCGGTCATCCTGGGCGAGACGCGTGGCGTGGCGGAGCGGGCGCTGAGGCCGGCACCAGGGGTCGGGGCGCCGCTGGACGTGAGTGTACTGAGCGTGCTGGTGAACCACACGGACCCGGGCAGCATGCTCACACACCTCTGCCAGCTGATGGCACGGCAGCGTCTGCACGGCCTGGTGTACGGAGACGGAACTGACCAGGAGGCCATCGCTCAGATGCTGGACTTTGTGTCCTCACAGACGGCAATGCCCATCCTCGGCATCCACGGGGGCGCCGGCATGACCATGGCAGAGAAGGTACGGCTTTCCACTTCCATTTCTGTCAGATCAAGCTAAAGATTTTGGGTAGTTTGTGGCCCTGAATGGGGAGTCAACTACACTTTCAGTCTTAGTCTAACTGCACCCTTCTACCAAACGTAGTTCCCCAAATGTGCAGCGACGTCTCTGTCCAAACGTTCCTAATGTAGCTGTACCCCTGTCCCAAAGTTCCAAATGTAGCTGCACCCCTGTCCCAAAGTTCCAAATGTAGCTGCACCCCTGTCCCAAAGTTCCAAATGTAGCTGCATCCCTGTTCCTAATGTAGCTGCACCCCTGTCCCAAAGTTCCAAATGTAGCTGCACCCCTGTCCCAAAGTTCCTAATGTAGCTGCACCCCAGTCCCAAAGTTTCTCTAGTAGCTGCACCCCTGTTCCTAATATCGCTGCACCCCTGTCCCAAAGTTCCTAATGTAGCTGCACCCCTGTCCCAAAGTTCCTCATGTAGCTGCACCTCTATTCCAAAGTTCCTCATGTAGCTGCACCCCTGTTCCTAATGTAGCTGCACCCCTGTTCCTAATGTAGCTGCACCCCTGTCCCAAAGTTCCTAATGCAGCTGCACCCCTGTCCCAAAGTTCCTAATGTAGCTGCACCCCTGTTCCTAATGTAGCTGCACCCCTGTTCCTAATGCAGCTGCACCCCTGTCCCAAATTTCCTCATGTAGCTGCACCCCTGTCCCAAATTTCCTCATGTAGCTGCACCCCTGTCCCAAAGTTCCTAATGTAGTTGTACCCCTGTTCCTAATGTAGCTGCACCCCTGTTCCTAATGTAGCTGCACCCCTGTTCCTAATGAAGCTGCACCCCTGTTCCTAAGGTAGCTGC
>JAOTRQ010036986.1:0-17361 GCA_028565875.1 Hoplisoma paleatum
CTGCCCCCCCCCCCCCCCCCCGGTTCATAATCCTGGTTGGTGTTCTATGGGCTTGAACCAATGACCTTCTGATTACTGTTACTAGTGATATGGTGCTAGGCTGCCCCAATGGGTAAACGGTCGCTAAATCAAATCTTATATTTTTGTAAAAAAAAAAAAAAGAGTTATTTACATCTTATTATAATTCAGAATGTAAAATATCTCAGAATTGTATAAAATGCAGATAGAAGCTGTAATTCCGATGTGAAGTGTTAGTGCGATGTTAGTTCAGCAGTTATAGTGCAGAACTCAAACCTGGAAGGTCGCTGGTTCACGTCCCTGCCAGGTTGTGGGAACCATGCGGTCAGCACTGTCGCTAACCCATAGCAAGTCCCGGGTTCGAGTTTGATTCCTGGGTAAGGTGATTCGGGCATTTCTGTGTGGAGTTTGCAAGTTCTCATTGTGTTTATGTGTGATTTCCTCCGGGTACTCCGATTTCCTCCTACAGTCCAAAGACATGCAGGTTATTTGGAGATACCAAACTTGTCGAGTGTGTGTGTTTGTCCCACTCTGACCCTTGGTAACACTAATTGGACAGATGGATGGACGGACAGACAGACATTTACACCCATTTGTAAGTTGCTTTAGATAAATCCATCTACTAAATGCTTTAGGTGTAGATGTTCGGTTTGCTTGTCTCACTTTCGTCTCACTTTTGTCTCACATAAGAAGCCTCTTGCACTTTGATTTTTTCCAGATTTGATCCCGTGAACTTCGGGCGCAACGACAAGTGGAAAAATCCCGAGTCCATAAGAAACGCTGCCGGTTTCACCACCTCATGTGTACGTGATCCGACTCTCTCATACGAGTCGAACCTTCTCCTTTAATTTGGGTGGAAGCGTCTCTCTTTCTAGTTGAGGTTAAGATAGAATGTGTATGATGTGAGCGGGTCTCTCTCTCTCTCTTGCTCGCTCGTCCGTCTGATCACTAGAATCAAAACCATTTGTTGTCCTGAAACTCGTTTCTACTTTCTCTCGGCATTTACTTCATCTTCAGGTCTGAACAGTTAGTTGATTAGTAAGTCAGTAAGTCAGTCCATAAGTAAGTCAGTAAGTCAGTAAGTCAGTCCATAAGTAAGTCAGTAAGTCAGTAAGTCAGTAAGTCAGTAAGTCAGTCCATAAGTAAGTCGGTAAGTCAGTCAGTAAGTCAGTAAGTCAGTCCATAAGTAAGTAAGTAAGTAAGTCAGTAAGTCAGTCCATAAGTCATTAAGTCAGTCCATAAGTAAGTCAGTCAGTAAGTCAGTCCATAAGTCATTAAGTCAGTAAGTCAGTCCATAAGTAAGTCAGTCAGTAAGTCAGTCCATAAGTAAGTCAGTAAGTCAGTCAGTCAGTCAGTAAGTCAGTCCATAAGTCATTAAGTCAGTAAGTCAGTCCATCAGTAAGTCAGTCAGTCAGTCAGTCGGTAAGTAAGTCAGTCATTATTTATTTTTTTATTTTATTTTATTTTATATACTTTATTAATCCCCGAGGGGAAATTGCAGGTTTTTCGCATATCCCAACTTGTCTGGAAGTTGGGGTCAGAGCGCAGGGTCAGCCAATGTACAGCGCCCCTGGAGCAGACAAGGTAAAGGATCTTGCTCAAGGACCCAGTAGTGTAGCGGAGTGTAGCTGAGCCTGGATTTGAACCCCCAACCTTTCGTTCACAGACCAACGCTCTACCCACTAGGCTACACTGTCCCAATCATGTTTGATTGGGAAACAATAGGGAATGAATAAATGGTTGTTGGTTCATTTTTGATAAATCTTTGATTAAAAAAAAAAAAAAAGAATTAGTATTGAGCAGTTTGAATGAAGTGACCTCTACCTTATGGGATGTGTGTGTGTGTATTTTAAATATTAACTACAGCTGATGATGCAGGAGACGAGGATGTAGAATATAACGACGATGGTGAAGAACGTGTTCCTGTACAGAATGAAAGCTATGTGAATTTTCGGAAACAGATGGAAAGAAAAACTGAGATTCGAGTCGAGGAGGTACTGCAGGAGAACGCAAAGCTGTGTAAAGAGTTCAGGAGAAAACAGGTAAACATCATACTGGGGTTCATCTAGCGTTAATCCACTTTGTTTGTCTGAAAGATCCTCAACTCTTCAAACAACTTTATCTGGAAATCTCAGCATGGGTAATGGCATTAGCATAGATGGGGCTAGCTGGAGCCAAGTGCTTCAGGAAGTATTTTTTAATTTTTTTATTATGTCATTTCATTTTTATGCTGAGTTAGTCAAATGTACCCATGTTAAGTGTAGGGTGTAGAAAGTTTAGAACTGATCTTATACTTGTGGTTCTTGTTCCCATCTTATGACATGATTCTTTTTTCTTTTTCTTTTTTACAATGTCATCTAGTGGCAATAATATGTCAGTTCCTAAGGTTTTAAGTTTGGGATGCTCTGCTTGGACTGAAAGTCGTTATTATTGTAGATGGACTTACTACTCGTGTCGTCGTACATTAACACAGTTGTAACCGATTTATGTTATTAGTTAGATCGATTTTAGGTAAGCTAGTCAACAGCGATGTTTAGACTAACTAGCATTAGTGAGTGTGGTCAGCGACATTATTCAAATAAAACGTTTTACAAATCCTTGTATGCCATGCTCCCTTGGACAAGTCCTCACGTTTCCCCAGGATGAAACTTCTGGTTGAGAATCAATGTCATCAAACTGTTAAAAAAAGTGTTTATAAACTCAGTAATATAGTCTGTATGTTAAGCATTATGTCTTTTCTAGTCGTCTAGACGCTATGGCTCTATGCAACAGCAGAGGCAAAAGCTGCCCGTGTGGGAGGAGAGAGAGAACATTCTAGAAGCTTTGGAGAAGAATCAAGTTTTGGTGATTAGTGGAATGACCGGGTATGTCTGAGTGTGTTATACAGTAGCGTGTTATACAGTATGATCATGTTGATGATGTGTATGTGTTCATTGGCAGGTGTGGTAAGACCACTCAGATCCCTCAGTTTATCCTGGATCAGTCTCTGAAAGGACAAGGACTGGGGGTCGCCAACATCATATGCACTCAGCCTCGTCGCATCTCTGCTATTTCCATATCGACTAGGGTCGCTCAAGAAAGAGCTGAGACTCTGGGTCATTCCACCGGGTATCAGATTCGCTTGGAGACTGTAAGGGTAATGATCCTTCATTCAATTCCAGAGACACGTACATAAAAAGTATTTTTCTTATTCTCTCATTCTAATAATTTTCTAATTCTTCGTGCATGTAAAATTTGATATTACCTGCTTAACATCTATAAATAGGGATGTAATAAACCACTTTAATCAAGATGCAATACGATTCAAGATACTTAGTTTACCATACGTTTTTCAGCAATTATTATAAACAAAATAAAACTGAAGCCAGATTTTTATTTTTTTACAAAATACTGCATTTGTGGTGGCGTTTTTTTTTTTTTTTGAGGTACGTACAAACAATTTCAGAATTACGATTCATCAAACAGGTACCAATTTGAATCGTGAATCATTTGATTCTTGAATCAATTAGAGGGGAGTTATTGACATGTCTTTCCTCTGTGCTTTATACTTAATACTTTTAGTGATAGTTATGGCTCGAAAGAAACGTTTTAATGTTTATGTACAGTTTTACCATTCATAATCACAGAACTATATAACTGCGTGATTGCACAAACCATTGCAGGGTAGTGCTGGTCCTAAGGTCAGATAAACAGGAGAGTTACCCCTTAGGAAGGGTATCCTGAAGAATTTACATTTACATACATGTTAATATTACTCGTTTTATCTAATTACTCGCTTTAGTGAACCAACGCTATTTTAAAATTTAAATGATTTTTTTAGATATATATTAAGCTATTTACTGGTATGCATGTCTATTTTTTTTTATACTCGTGATTTGGTGATTAGCTTATTGGCACCTAGGGTGAATCTCATATCCACACATTTATAAACATGCTTAATAAATCTGTGCTATTAGATAGAGATGAGTGGATGGATGACTTTTAATTTACAGATGTTACATAATCTTGTTTATGGTTGTATGTGTTTGTGTGTGATTAGTCCAGTAGCACGAGGCTGCTGTTTTGCACCACTGGCGTGTTGTTGCGAAGGTTGGCAGGTGATGCTCAGCTCACTGGAGTCACACATGTTATCGTAGACGAGGTTCATGAGCGCACTGAGGAGAGGTAAGACAAATCGCACATTAATACACACAATTGTCATTGTCATTTTAAAATCGACATCAACTCCTGTCTCCCAGTGACTTCCTGTTGCTGGTCTTAAAGGATCTGATGCAGCAGAGGCTCGATCTGAAGATCATTCTGATGAGTGCTACTCTGAATGCTGTTCTCTTCTCTCAGTATTTTAATAACTGTCCCACCATCCACATACCAGGTAAATGATCACCAAGCTGTTTGTGAATTTAGCTGTTGTGGTTATTTAGATTTATTTGGTGGGTTAAATGCTGTAGCTTTTGCTGGTGTACCAGTAACATGGCTCCGTGCTGGGCACGTATGCTTACTGCTGCCCCCTGAAGTGCGTTTCACTGCACGGATTGAGTTAAACGTGGGGGTGTAAAAGCACAAAAAATATTCTAATGGAAATGAAATGGAATAAATTGTATCTTGTCTGTATTGCTTAATATGCATGTAATATGCTGGTTATTATTTATCTATAGGTCGGACTTTTCCAGTAGAGCAGTTCTTCCTTGAAGATGCCATAGCGATGACACGGTAACTACAACTATATTAGTTTGTACTTACTATAGATCATTGTATACACTTTGGAAAAAAGCTATAATTTCACAATTTGATTTAATTGTGTTTGACCAGTGAAGGAGCAGTATTGGTATGTTCTATTCTAATTATTATTTTACTTATAATAAAACAACACTGCTCATATTGATCATACATAGACCTTTACATTGAAAAACTTTGAACTGGTCGCAGAGCTTTATTTAGGGTCTAATGTGTCTACACTACCATCAAAAATACATATACATACATTTATATTATTAATGTGAATCTTTTCTGCTGCTCCTATTTGGAGTCGCCACCGCGGGTCATTGATTCGTATTATTGATCTGCCATAGTTTTAAGTAAGTCGCTCCAACCACTAGGCTACTGCATGAGTTCAGACATGAGATCTATTCCCGTTTGTGTTTTCTATGTCAGGTATGTGATAGAGGAAAAAAGCCCATACAGGCGCTCATCAAAGCATAATGGCCCATCTAATCAAAAAGGTGGAAAAGCACGACTACCTCTACAGGAAGACGACTGGTCATTCAACTTCTTTGTGAATAAAAGTGCAGTTAAAGATTCCATGCCTGACCAGAGTCTTGGTGTACCAGAGCTCACAGTTCGATACCCAAGTAAGGAAGCTAAAATTCTAAACTCTTTCAGTCTCTCTGTATATAGAAATTTTACTTCATACTGACTTACTGCTAATGCAGTTTCCACTTCATTGTTTGATTAGTAGCACTTCTTGTATTTAATCAAAACTTTCTTTAGTATCTTACGAACTGAGCCAAAAGGGCACAATGGTACGGTAGGTAGAAATAGAGAGTGTCAGATTGCAGGTTCTCTGTGTCCTTGTGGGTTTACTCTGGGAGCGTCTTTCCCCCCCACAGTCCAAAGAAATGAAGTGTGGTGAATTAGAGTTAAGTAATTGTCAAAGCCAATGTAACCTCTTTAAGAGATTGTTAGAGATAGATTGAACTTTATTGATCACTTTAGGAGGCTTCTTCAGGGAAATTAAGGTTTCAGCAGCAGCATCATTACACAACTCAGACAAAGAAGTAATAGTAAGGAAGAAAATAATAAACTAACAGAATATAATATTTTTTAAAATATATTAAAATAGGGAATTGTGTCATTAATGTAACCAAATTGTAAATAAACATATAAAAGACAAAAATATTTTTTATTTGTCTTTTTTTGTATTTAAGAATGCTCTAAGTCTGTGGTGAAAACTCTGGCCGCATTGGACCTTGACAAAATTAACATGGACCTTGTGGAGATTCTGCTGGAGTGGATTGTAGATGGAGATCACAAATATCCTTCAGGTAATTGTTTTACAGATTTGAGCACATAAGAAAGTTGCCGACTACTTTTTGTAATTTGAACATTGATTACATTTATGTTTTTGTTATTTAGGGGCTGTTCTGGTCTTTATGCCTGGATTTGCAGAAATAAAGCAGCTGTATGAACAGTTGCAATCTAACCGAATATTCAACAATAGAAGATCTAAAAGGTTTGTATCAGGACACAGGAGTTTCTGTCTCTCCTTGTTTAATGTTTGATGTCTAAAGTGAACTGTGTTGTTATAGGTGTGTGGTGTATCCGCTTCACTCCTCTCTGTCCAGTGAGGAGCAACAGGCAGTGTTTACACGTCCAGCAGAGGGTATAACCAAAATCATCATCTCCACTAATATTGCAGAGACATCGGTTACCATTGATGATGTAGTGTATGTCATAGACTCTGGCAGAATGAAGGAAAAAAGGTAACCAATTTAAATTAATTGACAAACACTATCCTAAATCATTGCACGTAAACATAGAACTCAAAGGTCTTAACTATTGACCTGAGCTCCACAGCGCCCCCACTTTCTCGTGTAAAACTGTGGTCAGTTTATGTATTGCAGCTAGCGTTATAGGCAGTTAAACAACTTACAAAAGTAGACCTGAATTTACGACTGCATGTGCCCCAAATTGGGCAGTCTTGATCTAAACGGATTCATGTCTGATGACCAGCTAGCTTACATCTAATTCCTGTCAGACATGGTCAAGTGGTAAAAAACAAAAGCTAAACAATCTGAGCTAGTTTTCCTCAAGATCTAGTTCAATCTTGTGTTCCAGGTACGATGCCAGTCGCAGTATGGAGAGTCTAGAGGAAGTGTGGGTGTCTCGTGCCAATGCTTTGCAGAGAAAAGGCAGAGCCGGTCGTGTGGCTTCTGGCATCTGCTTCCATCTGTTTACCAGCCATTGCTTCACCCATCACCTCAGCCAACAGCAGCTTCCAGAGATCCAGAGAGTACCACTAGAGCAGCTCTGCCTCAGGTTTGTAGTGTATTTTGGATGAACTAAATTTTAACACGGATAAATTGTGATTCGTTAGAGACCTACTCTCCTCAACTCTGGACACAAACATACATTCAAATTCAAATTGTATTTGTCATTACACATATACAGATGTACAGTACAACTTTGCATATCCCAACTTATCTGGAAGTTTTGGTCAGAGCCAAAGTCAGAGCGCAGAGGGTCAGCCGCAGTACGGCGCCCCTGAAGCAGACGGGGTTAAGGGTCTTGCTCAAGGACCCAGCAGTGGCTGTGTAGCCTGGATTTGAACCCCTTTGGGTTCACAGCCCAACGCTCTACCCACTAGGCTACACTGTCCCATACATGATGGACATTAACATACACATATGATTGACTGCCACATACACAAATACATACAATATCAACTTCAAGATTCACCTGCACTATGTTGCAATTTGTACAAATAATTCGAATTTCTTGCACCAATTTCAGAACTCTGCTGCTGTATGGCTGTTATAGTATTTACATTTGCACATTTAGTGCATACTTGCACAAGCTCTTGCCATTTTTGCACCTTAATTTGTTATATTTCTGCTGCTAATGTTTCTACCTTGCATACAGTTTACTCGGTATCATATACTAACATAACATAACATAACATAATTCCTTATTGAGTGAACACAATTTAAGAGAGAAGGGCCTTTTATGTACATAGTACATCTTAAATGACAATAAAACCTCTCTGACTGAGATTGCTGTGTCTGTTCCTCTTTTTTAGAATTAAGGTCCTGGAGGTGTTCTCTGAATGTCTGCTGGACTCTGTGTTTTCTCGCCTCATTGAGCCGCCAGAGAAAGGCAGCCTTGATGCAGCTAAGCAAAGACTCTGTGCTCTTGGAGCTCTGACTGAGGCGGAGGCTCTCACGCCGCTAGGGTGGCATCTGGCATGTCTTCCAGTGGATGTACGCATTGGCAAGCTGATACTTCTGGGGGCCATCTTCCGGTGCTTAGACCCAGCACTCACTATTGCAGCCAGTCTGGCCTTTAAAAGCCCATTTGTAAGTAAGCATCAGATTACTAGAGTAAATTTTTAGTTATGGAAAGATGGTGTAGCTACTTCTATGTAACATTAGTAGAATCATTACAGGATCATATTATTATGTTCAATATCATTTCTGTTTGCACGTGACTTTTATTTATTAGGTCTCTCCGTGGGATAAAAGAGAGGAGGCTAATGAAAGAAAATTGAGCTTCTCTCTTGCCAACAGTGACCATCTTGCTCTGCTTCAGGCATACAAGGTTCGAGTATTAGTAGTTATTGCTTATAAATAAGGAAAACAATATTCTCATCTGTGTGGTACAGTAACTTAATGCTTAGCACTGTTGTCTCATAGCAAAAAGTCCCGGATTCGATTCCTTGTTTGTGTTTGTGTCTGTGCGGCTTTGCTCTGGGTTGCCACCCAAGGTCCAAAGACATGCAGTCAGGTTACAGTACAGAAAAATACATTATTTGTAGTCATCGTTTATTTAACTAAACAAAAAATGTCTTGTTTATTTCTTGTTTCTCTAAAACAATAGTAAATGCCTGATGTTTAAATGCCAGTTAAATATGCATGTATAAAAGCTTCAGTCATGGATATAATGTTCATTTAAACAACAGTTGCGTGTTTGCTTTTGTATTAATGTGTGAAAGGGCTGGTGCACAGCAGCACAAAATGGCCAACAGGCTGGCTACAGATACTGCAGAGAGAACTTCTTGTCAAGCCGGGGTCTGCAGGTGAGTCAAACAATGAACAATGTCACTTAAGTGTAGTCACAATATTTAAAGCATAGGAAAACAACTCCGTCCACATCGTCTGTCGAAAATTCTAGTGAACCCTAGGTACGCAATAGGCTACTTACTTGATTACACAGACCTTTTGTTTCTCCGTTATCTGCTACTACTAAGGCAGTATGGATGAGGCTGTAGAACTGAACGAATATTAAAAACTTTTTTTGTTGATTGATTTTTAGGAGATAGCATGCCTCAAGAGGCAGTTTGCTGAGCTTCTGTCCGACATCGGCTTTGTAAAGGAAGGATTGAAGGTAAGAGACATAGAACGAATGAGTTCCACCGGGACAGATGGAGTGCTGAAGGCTACAGGATTTCAGGTAATCATCCTTTCATTGCTTTTCAAAATAAGATAACTAACTAGCTGTTTAAACAAAGTCGTTGTGTTGTAGTAACATTGCGATTGTAGAACTGTTGGAACTTGTCTTTACCTCTACTGTCGAGGGCCCAGTCGACCAATAACAGTGCAGAATGGTGCCACCTGAATAATATGTGCCCCCAACAGTGGTAGAAACTGAGTAGTAATCAGAAGCTCAGAAGCGACACATCTACCTTGTTGACCCCCAAGCAAGTCCTTTAAGCTTTAATTAGCTGGTCAAATAAGTTTGATTAATGTGGCACCTTTTTATAATCAAGTTGGTTTTGCAATAATATTAAAGTTCACATTGAATTTAGCTACTACTATTACATTACCTTTTACTAACAAAATGATTTGTTCCTTGTTGTTTAGGCGAACCAAAACTCTGACAACACAAAGATGATGTCGGCTTTGTTATGTGCAGCCCTCTATCCCAACGTAGTCAAAGTCAGTATCTTCATCAGCGATCATATTTTCCTTTTTCAGTGCTAATGATCATATGATTTTGATCGCGTGTATTGTGTAGGTTCAATCTCCACGGGGGAATTATAAGCTCACAAGTAAAGGGGCCGTTAAAATGCAGCCTAAAGCCGAGGAGCTTCACTTCGTAACGAAAAACGAAGCCGTTCACATTCACCCTTCATCTGTCAACTTTACGGTATTATAACCCATATATTAAGGTTCCTACTTTAGAATATCATGTAAAGTCTAAATGTATTACTGTAAGGACTTATTTACAAGAGTAGTAGTGAGGCGTACACTTTGGCTCAGCTGATTGCTGTTTTCCAGTATGGCCGGAGTTAAGCTATCGTTTTCTGTATTCCTCTTGTGCAGGTGCGACACTACGACAGTCCATATCTGGTTTATCACGAAAAGGTGAAAACCAGTCGTGTGTTCATCCGAGATTGCAGCATGGTGTCTGTGTATCCCATAGTGCTGTTCGGTGGGGGACAGGTAAACGTGGATCTACAGCATGGCGAGTTTATCATCACTCTGGACGACGGCTGGATTCGATTTTCCGCCGCCTCTCATGAGGTATTTTTTTCTTTTTCTTTTTTTCAACACAATGATAGTGGCTTGTTTTATTGAAAGTCAGTTATAATATCCCACAATATTTTGTTTATGTATTTTGAATGTTTTTGTAGGTTGCCGAGCTGCTGAAAGAGGTGCGATGGGAACTAGATCAGCTTCTAGAAGAGAAGATCAAGAACCCAAGCATGGACCTGATCACCTGCCCTCGAGGCTCACGCATCATTCGTACCATCGTTTCTCTCATCTCCACCCAGTAAATTACTTTTAATGTTTATGGACCACAAAGTGTTTATTCCACAGTACAGGAGAACATTTAGTATAACAAACTGCATTACTAAGCCAGCAGTTCTCTTGGGATTCATTTACCATTTGAAATACTGAAAAACTAACACCATCTAAAGAATCTGTTTTTCAAAGATTCTTCTAGTTTTTCCAGATAATAAAAACATGCATATAAAATTCTGATCGGGTCCGATTTATTTGTGCTAAGAGGTTTTCATGTAATGTATACACGCCAACAAGTTTTGACCACTTACAGGTGAAGAGAATAACAGTGATCATCAAATGGCCAAGCGTAAAGATTTAAGTGAGTTTCACAAAGGCCAAAGCTGGATGACTGGGTCAGAGCATCTCCAAAACAACTCTTGCGGCATGTTCTTCTTTTTAGTAAAACAGAGACAGGATCATTGACGACCAGGGTTTATCGAGTCACATGATGAAGGCTGCCCCATGTGGTCCAGTCCAACAGATAATCTACTGTAGCTCAAATTGTTGAAAAAGTTCATGCTTGTTCTGATTTAAAAGGGGAACGAACACTATACATGTCTTTGGACTATGGGAGGAAACTTATACAGACCATGAAGGAACATGTAAACTTCATACAGAAAGCACCTAGACTACCATGTGAAGGAATCAAACCCATGACATTTTATAAAGTGCATAATTACTACTGACAATGTCATAAGCGTATTCCAAACAACCAATGGAAGTTAAGACATGTCATTTGTAGATATATTTCAGCATGAATAGAAAATAGTACTTAAAATAACTGCACAAAATAATTTAACATTTATTTAAAACGTGACATCTTTGCAAGATTTATTTTACAATTCATATTAAAGTGCTCTTTAGCCTGAATTAATATATTTGTATCATATTCAGCAATCTTAAAATGTATGGACACTAAAGTTTGCTTTAATATTTATTAGATTCCTGTTTGCTTTTACTTCTCTCTCTACTTTTCTGGTAAAGCGTTCACATAGTCAGTAGCAGATTATCAGGGATATTCGTCTCTGTTCAGTAATAAGAATTCTTTTTTACATTTCAGACTACAGAGAAAGTAAAGCGTGTGATATGATTGTACTTCTCTCCTGGCCTTAGTAGTGCATCAGGAAACTGGGTCTGCAGAGGGGACAAAAAAAATCAATGTTTTTGTATTTCCATTTGGGTCTCAACTGCTCCTACAAACACTTCAAGATTGAATAAATTCCATCCATCAGTTTTCTGTAAATTATTCAAAATAGTTTGGTGTCAGGAAAAATGTCCGTTTTGATGGTATTGTGACGTACTAACTGCTTTAAAACCTCCCAGTACCACCTGGCAAACCCCACACCAAAACTAGACACTACATTTGCAGTTTTGGTCCGCTTAAATTTTTTACACTGGATAGTTTGCGTGGATATTATCTACGGACAAAAAAAAAGTCCCACATGAAAAATTATGTTGTTGGCTGCAAAAAACTAAACAATTCTATACACGTTCTACAAGCAACAGGGACCAGAACTGCATGTGTTTTCTAATATGTGCACATTTTACAGCAGTTCTGAGAAATTCAGGTATAAACAGGATTATACTGTGAGAAGGACCTTTACCTAATATGCATGGCAAGTCAGCAAACGCACCCATTGACATATTCTAACTTGTTAAAAAGAAACATGTCCCCATAACATGCCGTTTTCTGTACCTGATTAACAGCATCCGGCCAGTTTTGGGTTTCCAGACAGAAGGCGCTGTGTTTGGGGTATGATGCCCCTCCTTTTCCTTTAATGGTACCATCTAGAAAGTTTGAGGTATAGAACTGGAATCCAGGCTGGGTGGTACTCACTTCCAGAACACGCCCTGAGCCAGGATGCTTCACTCTGTAGAAATGCAAAGAAAACATTAACAAATTCAGACAGTGATTGATCTCTGGTTTAGTGATTTTTACCTTGCACAGTTGATCTCCAGCTTTGGTTCTTCTGGTAATCGAAGGCAGAAGTTGTGGTCAAATCCTGGTCCAGGAAGTTCCTTCAGTCTGGCTCCGAGAAGAATGGGCTTGCGGAGGTCAAAGAGTGTGTTATCTACAGTTTTAACCTCTCCTGTAAAGACAGTCTTTCATTAATGACAACTGAAAGGTGGATAGTCTACACCAAACAATACAGTCAAAACAATTTAGTCACATGACCATTGCATTCAATCCTTGTTTCTAAACAAAGAATAGATGTACATGGAATTATTTGCACATCTTTAGCAGTGGGTGAGAATACTATTGCACTATTAAAAATAAAATCGATTTATAAATATCTCAGTTTCTATATTAACAAGGCCTGGCACACCTAAACCTGCCATTCAAGTATTTGATCTCCAAATTGTTTTTAAAATATAATTTATTCTCTTAATGTGTCAGAATATCCATCCATTAACTAGTTTCACTACAGCTTTGAGCAAACTCCACACAGGAAAATATTTTACAAGGGAAAACTACAGAACTTTTCTATGGAAACCAATTGTAACCTTAACCTATTTGCATTAAAGTTTCATTTGATGAATATAATCATAGCAGCCATAACAGAAAAATCTAATACTACAAACAATAACCCTCGTTAATGTTAAACAGAAATAACTTTGTGGGTATGTATATGGTATGGATGTATGTATAATACAAATATAAACCGTAGGTGAAGATTGCTACCTGTTGGGATCATGGTGTCATTTACAGGCAGGTAGGCATTTGCTGTGATGCTCACCTCATGATCATAAATATCTGGTGCACCCTAACAAACAAAGAATAATGAGCACATACAAAACACTGTGAGATGAGAATGTATAGTTATGCGTGAATATACACTAATTTAGATATTAGAATTCCCATCCTATTGTACAAGTCAAGTCGATCTCGTTTCGCAACAGGAGAATATTTATATTCTGCCGTTCGATTATTTTTTTGTGCCAATCATTTTGAAACTTCTCATGTTATTGACATGGAGGAATAAAATTTAATTTTAACTCATTTACAGCTTCTGAAATGGAAGCAGTCACAAAGAATTATTCGTCCAAAAAGAGGGCTCTTTTTCACCCTGTGATATAAGCTCGTCTTACCTGATTATTAACAACATATGAATTGTTGTCTCACCTGTCCAGCCAAGTTAAAGTACGAGTGATTGGTCAGGTTGATTGGTGTCGTTTGATCGGTTTGTGCGCAGTACTCTACACTTAGTGTGTTCTTCTCTAGTGTGTAGATAACGGAAACCTGAAGGTTACCAGGATACCCTTCATCACCATCAGGACTGACGTGACTCAGTCTCACTCCATTAGGGACAGGCTCACATATCCATATTGCCTAAACAAACATCATACGAGATGGTATTTGATTAAGATACGGAGACCACTAAATCAAATTAGGTATTTCATCGATTTATATTTCTTTATATAAACACTGAAACAAGTTTATTTGAACTTACCTTATCAAACCCCCTTAAGCCACCATGTAGTGCATTGGGTCCATTATTAATGGCCAGTTTATAAACCTTTCCGTCAATTACAAACTGTCCCTTGGCAATGCGGTTAGCAACTCGTCCTACCACAGCTCCAAAGTAGCGCGAATTTGTAAAATAACCTGTGAATGAATACATTATTATGGAAAAATTATTATGATCTAATTATGTTTACTGAACAAATAATATTAACAAATTTACAATCTAGTAAACATGTTTAATTGACTTAACTCCTTAGAAACCGTTGGGACACATGAGACTGCCAATTGCAAACCCCATAGACTGTTTATCTACTACCTTTTCCTTCTACAGTCCAAAGACATGCAGTCAGGTTAATTAGACATACCAGATGGTCCTCTCTCTCTCTGTGTGTGTGTGTGTGTGTTCATGTGTAACCTGCAATATTGTGTGTCCTACCACGACCGTAAATAGAGTTACGCACTGGAAAAACATCTTCTGCCACCTGCTGCTGCTAGCTTGTGAAACAAAATGATTGCTAGTCTTTATAAATAATAGTAGTTCATTTAATTTATTTCTGACTGGGCAGTATGGGTACGGCTTTAACTATACTTTGCTCAACGTGAGCACATGTGTCTGGCAGGTTGAGCAGCCCTAGCCACAGCGCCCAGACAGCAATTAAGGGTCCGAGAGTACCTTGATCAAGTGCACTTCATTAATACCCAGAGTCATTCTAAATCAAACCGACAACCTTCCAATCACCACCAGGTTAGAGAACTGGGCCTGCAGTCATGGGGGTACAATTATTTAGCAGATATGACCCCCCCAGCACCACCACTGCTCTCTCTGTGATTGAGGTACTTGACTAGTAATCCAAAGAACGTCGGTTCAAGTCCCATCACCACCAAGTTGCCCCTTAACGACCCTCAATAACCCTCCATAGCTTAAACTGCATTAAATAACTGTAAGTTTGGATAAGTAATTAAATGTCGAATATGTAAACGTTATTAGCACTTCATGACAGAGCTAATAAACAGTTTACGAAAACTTACATTCTAAATCATCGAAGCCTAAAACTAAGTCCGCACTTTGGCCGTTCCGGTCAGCTGATTTGATGGAGGTTATAACACAACCTAAAGAAATAATTTCTACACTCAGACTCCTGGATCGAAGAGTCCATTTTTCTACGGAGCACTGGGCAGAAGATAAAATGATAACTTCTCTTTGCACCTCCGTCATATCTGCTAAATAGTTTTACTTTACAAATATTCAAACTCCGCAACCGACTTGTGATCTCAATTTAAGAACCAAAGCTGTTGATCGAATCTGAATTCGGACGTCCGTATTCTGGTAAGTCCCGCCTCCTCCACTGCCGCTGACCAATAGTATTAAACCTCATCGAATTCCTCGTGCAATTGAATCGAGTTCAGTGTTGGAGTCGAGTTTCTAACGATTCACACGAGTCATTACTTTAAAAATGTTACATACATATAATATTTATTATATCACTATATATATCGGTTTATTATGATTTAGCGCCGCTTTTGAAATTTTAATAAAACATTGACATTAGGAGGATCATAATGACAGAACCAATGGCAGTGATCGTTCACATGTTGCATGAAAATTCGAGCACATTTTCTTATGCAGTTGACTCCATTTGATTCTAAATGTCAGTGTTAACGCAGTATCTTCACTTAAAAAACAGAACACTATAAATATGCAAAAAATATGCAAAAATACAAAATAATAAACTGTTTATTAGTTTACTAAATAGGTTTTGGTGGTGTATTTATTTACCGCATATTATGACATGTAAGAACTACAAATGTATGTAGGCTTGACTTTGTTTTCGTCTTAATCTTATATAAAATGTTATATTATTATTCACAGTGTAAGTACATTGGCTCACGAGAAGGTGAATGTGAATCATTTGAAATGATTCAGTATCGACTCTTTTTTGTGATCGATTCAGTGCGCGGTTGTCTGGTGAAGATCCAAGTTCAAGAGTTAAAAACGTCTGACTGGATTTCTGATCCGAACAAGATGGCGGAGCACAGCGGACGGAGCAGTCGAGATTTCTCGCAGACAAATGATACAAGAGATTCATTTGGAAGAGGTAACAGTAGAGTTTACTTAAACGAGTTTTGTTTTATCGAGGTTTATTTAGTTTAACATGTGGAGGCTGTTTCATAGTGATGTGAATAGTTATAGAACAAAGTTTTCAGCAGGTTCACTGCTCACCGGACAGACTGCTGAGGTCTGGGGCTGCTTTAAGCCAATAAAAAATAAAACTTTTTTTTTTTTTTACCGAAACATCAGTTTTATATTTGAGTATTAACTACAGTTTCGTTATTCATACCAGGTATTTAACATGTTTTCTGTTCCCACGTGTTTGCTCTGTAAATATGAACCTGTGCTATTTATTTAGTGAGCTATTATTAGCTGCTACTTTGCAAACTATGCAAACTTTAAGCAGATTGAAATATCTTCAGTCTACAACTTATCCATGCTCTTTAACGCAATTGTTCTTTTTTACTAGTTGTTTAAATTGAATAAATGTGACTGTTACCATGTGCAGAATCACGTTGTGTAGTACAGCTTTGTTTACATGTCTAAATAATAGTAAATAAATCAGATTAACGCCTCGTAAATGCCTGTCACAGCTCGGGTTTGTATCCTCTTAACTGTAAATGCGTCAATATTAGACTTTATTTCATAATCTGATGGTAATGAGTTTAATTGTGACGTGTTGACTCTTGGAATTGTACCGATGTTGTGCCGAATTCCGACCCCCTGTCAACATCCTACTTTCTTTTTCTTCACCTACCAAAATTCTAATCATCTCTCTACCCCCACCCCCCTTACACCTAGACTCAAATGCATTTCAGGGGTGATAGGAGCTCATAATGCAGTGTATTGCTGTGTGGTGGAAGCTAACGATACAGCTGAATAATGCAGTGTATTGCAGGGTGGTGGAAGCTAACGCTACAGCCGAATAATGCAGTGTATTGCTGGGTGGTGGAAGCTAACACTACAGCCGAATAATGCAGTGTATTTCAGGGTGGTGGAAGCTGACGCTACAGCCGAATAATGCAGTGTATTGCTGGGTGGTGGAAGCTAACACTACAGCCGAATAATGCAGTGTATTGCGGTCTAATGCAGTCTAGTATATGCACTAGCTCACAGATTGGTGGAAGCATACACTCCAGCCGAGTAATGTGCTGTCTCAGGGAGTGGTGGAAGCTCATGTTACAGCCGAGTAATACAGTGTCTCATAGGGTAGTGCAAGCTTACACTACAGAAAGACAACTTTGTTAGTTAGGGCTGTCCGCAAATAATCGATTATTCGTTGGTCGACCGAAAAAATTACTAGTCGGCCAAATTCCATTGGTCGA
>JAOTRQ010037094.1:0-17355 GCA_028565875.1 Hoplisoma paleatum
TTCCACCATCATCACCGGTTCACTCCCAAAAACAATGTCGCACCCTTCACACGTGCACTAGACTCCTCCCTCCGCTCATGCAAATGTGATTTAAAAAAAGAATCGCGACAAAAAAAATGCAATTCATTGGTAAATTTCACTATTATGAGCTGTTTTTAGAACAGGCTCGCGGGCGACTCATGAGGTGCCCGCGGGCACCACGTTGGTGACCCCTGTTCTAATTCAACGTTCCTAAAAGAAAAAAGTTTTTAGAACGTTAAGAATTGGACGAATGAACGTTCCCACAACTTAAATGGAAAGTTTTACAAATGTTCTTAAAATGCAATTTTGTTATTTGATTATATATTAAAACATTTATTACACTTTTAGGATAATTTAATGACAAGAAACGGTCTTTCTTTACATAGATCACGTCTATCAGAGTTGTGGAAAAACCTTCAATTTGAATTAACTGCATTTTTGGGGAGTAAACACAGGCAGCCAGGGGGAGAACATGCAAACTCCACACAGAAAGCTCTGGGTCTATCCTCCAGGATTCGAACCTCAAACCTCTTGCTGGTAGGCGACAGTGTTAAGGACCGAGTCACTGAGCCACCTAGTAAATGGGGACGTGTTCGCGGAGTGATACACTAGAACACATCGCTAGAACGCTTCTCAACCAATCAGATTATGAGCTCGGAACTATTTTATTTAATATTATTTTATTTTCAGTCACCGTGTTTTTTTAAATCATATAAACACGCTATAAACGCTACATAAGCTCCATGTGTTGTTATAGCAGCAGTTATGCTTTTTCAGACTGAACTGCTCTGAATTGTGTTCGTGTGGATGGTGTTTGTGTGTGTGCGTGTGTGTGCGTGTGTGCGCGCAAGGGTTTCCGTCTTCAGACGTGGCGGCGCCGGTAGTTCATTCAGAAAACAGCGTCACGGAGCTCCTCCACACACTTTACCCAACATTCCAGGTCAGTGTGGAATGTGTTTTAATTTTTTACATAATTGTTGTGTGTAAACGAACCGCCATAATAACCCGGTTTGTTAGCTTGTAGTCTGTATTAGCTTGTGTAGTTAGTTAGCCAGTTTGCTAACCCGACAAGATTACCTCAGTGTGAAGCAGCAGCGACAGCTAGCATGTTAGCTCAATAACTTCAGCAAAACTATTCGGAACCGAATAAACTTGAGATTAAACAAACCTGCCGCACATTCGTGTGTTTTGTGATGTACGAGTGCTTAACTAATACCGTCAACGTTTTAAACGCTTTTGAGTGTTTTTGTAGCAATGTGACAGTCTTAATCATTTGGTCTCATTGTATTATTAATAGTCACATATCTTATTAATCACTACTACACATAATTTATACTGTAAACAGTAGAACCCAACTAAAAGTTCTTCCTCCAATATAAACATGAAGTTTACAAATTGTGATAAGTCCTTCTCGTACTCATTAGTTACCAGGCATTGTACGAAGTTTATGACGTCAATTGCTAGTGTGAAAATTAATTATTTAAACTTGACTACATTATATAATGTTAATAGAAAATATCTCATTTGTATACTCATATGTAAAAAGTCCTGTGATCATTGATTGATTGAATACGATCTTAGTTCTTGCACATTTTGCTTCCAACAGAACTTTTTTTTTTGCATGTATTTTGTTTTCTTTGCATAATCAGATTAATTAAACAATTGTAAACATTATACAGCACTTTATATGGACCAAGTGTTTGTGCATAATTCTACACGAGCACGTACATTTGGAAATAAAAATGCTTTAAATTGTATTACATAATGTATCTGTATAGTGTCTCACCAAATGTTCACACATTTTACATCATTGCTGTCTTGAAAGACGTCCCCTGGGCTTTCTGTTTGGAGTTTGCATGTTCTCATGTCTGTGCGTCATGTTTACACCGGGTGCTCTGGTTTCCTCACACTGTCCAAAAACATGCAGCTGAAGATATAAAATTATTGATAACTGTGTTTGATGTGACTTGTGTGAAGAATGACCATCTCCCATCACTAATGTTGTCTAAAGTGTAAAACAAACCAAAAATGTATTTAAGTGTTATTTTAACGCTTGCTGTATTGCTGTAAGTGTCAACCTGCTCATCTGTGTGTTTATAGTCATGTGTGTGTCCTTTTTCAGTTTGTGCTGAACCATGCTAAGGAAAGCTGCTCTGGTGGCTTTGATTGCCTTTGGGTTTGGGTACCTCTATAACACAAACCCCGAACTACAGGAATCTGTGATGCGTCTTGTGACTCAGGCTTTTCCACAGTTCCACAGTTATGAGACTAAAACTAGTCTGGAAGAAACCATTTCCAGAGCATGGGACGCCCTTATCACCGCTCCTACAAAACAGTGGGGTCGGATAGCAGTCGGGTGAGTTTTTGTGAGCTGCCAGATGGATTAGAAAGTTATTTGTTACATTTGTTACATGGTTTTCCATACAATTGAAATACTTTTTTCTATTTCATTATCATGAACTGCTTTATTTTAACATTTTCAGCATTTAGCAAACACCTTTATCCAAAGCGATGTAGTAACTCACAATGCATACATTTAAGAAAATTGGAGATACTATTTTTTGGACAATTATATTTAGCTATGAGTATATGAATGAATGTGGTCTAAGAAACTGTTGGTGTATTCTAGTGTTTTTATCGTTTATATTATGTTATACTAACAAACATATCTCTGGCCTTTTTACTTCAGGGTAAATGCTTGTATTGATGTGGTAGTTTCTGGAGTCAACTTACTGCAGGCTTTGGGTATAGACCCAGGATCTGGCCATGATCACGATATACTACACTCCAAAGAGGACTTAAAGGAGACCTTTATTCACTTTATGGAAAGAGGTGCTGCTGCAGAACGCTTCTTCTCAGATAAAGAGGTGTTCCAAAGGATTGCACGGGCTGCTGCAGAATATCCTGGTGCTCAGGTAGAGTGGTTTATTTAGTCTGGAGTTGCACCTTATATTGGGGGTTGTTAGCACTCTAACAATCAGATGTGTAGTAACTGACTTATTACCTGCAGGCCACTACAAGCCTTCATGGACCCAAACCTATTTATTGTATGTGATTTTAGGTGTTTAAAAGTACATATTTGTGTACATACTTTTACACTCTAAGGCAAAGGTCTCGACTGATCGTTTATAGTTGTTCTCCACAGAATTTTATATCATGAAGCCATATGCTTTTTACATCTAAAACGGTACCCTGATCAGGTTTATTGCAGGCACAGTTCCACTAGGCAGGAATAGCCTGGACAGGATGCAGGTCTATCAGTGAGCCAAGAACCAGTAAAAAATGTCTGGCCAGCTAATATCACAAACTGTCATCAAGCGTAACGGACTGCAGTTACACACAATTATCTTTCAAACTCATTCTCAGTTTATAATTCTCAGTTTCTCTAGAGAGGTGTACAGACTCGAGGGGAAAAACAAGTGCAGAAGTCTTGCATATTCGCTACACTAAATTTAGCAGACATGGAAAGGAATAGAGAACCTGATGCTGTGTAAACTTAGTAACACTTGGGAAAAGGCTTGACGGTTATTCAGATGGCAGACTTGATTTTGACATCAGTACAGAATATGTTCCCCAAGAGCTGGTAGCGCTACGTTTGAAATGAAGTCAAGTGAGAATTGAGTTTCTGTGTCAGATGTAATTTTGCCTGGTTGACATTAATTAATAGTTCTAGCTGGGGGCAAAGCTGCTGCTTTATTATATTTATATTAGTATAGAATGTTAGAAAAAGCTGGCATACAATTCCTGATTGATTTGTGCAGGAATGTTTTAGCATTCTGCAAGACATGTATTATACATGATAAACAAGGTGATGATCTATAGATAAGCTTTATAAAGCAGTTAAAACGTGACCAAGTATGTTGATCTTTGCTGTTTTTAAGCTTCCTGTTTGTGATGTTTCTGTACAATACGTGTAATTCATAATCTGCAGTGTCCTACTTTTTAAAACAAGGTCTATGTGGGAGGGAATGCTGCTCTGATTGGCCAGAAACTTGCTTCCTACCCTCAGCTTGTGGTGAGTTGCAGCATTTTGTCCATATCATAATATTTCCTTCTTCTGTGAATTTTATTGCATTGTGCAGTGTCGTTAAAGGGCATTTCACAATATCTACATTTTACTGACTTAAACCCAATACTGTTTTGTTTTCACCATAGGTTCTCCTGTGTGGCCCTGTAGGACCCAAACTTCATGAATTACTGGATGAACAGATCATTGTTCCACCAGCATCACTTCAGGAGACCGATGAATACCATCTAATTCTGGAGTACAAGTCAGGTCAGGGTGGATTTCTGCTTTTTCTAAAAAAATGTCTACATTTTTTTCACTTTTAGATTTTTTAACAGCACACACTGTTCTTTGTGGGAACTTTATATAGGTAGGTGTTAAACAACACCTATGTGGTGATCTGGCTCTCTTTGATCAGATACTGGAGCAGTACTGGATTTACAATAGGGAATCAGAAAGGATCAGATTAGAAAAAAAGGGTCATCAAAGAAAATGGAAAAGAGATTAGAAGTATTAGAAATATGAAATAGAGAATCTGATTGCACATTGCAATATCAGACAAAAACTGATAAGTGCAGGTGTGAGTGCATAACTAGACTGATACAATTGCAGTGGTTCTGCCCATGCATGGTCGCCTCGTGCATCTCTTGTTTTTTATTTGTATTTTTTATACTATGTGCCTATGCACAAGCTCACACTTCAGCAAAATGTTTAAAAGCGCTATATGGTAAAAGATCTATTCAGGCATTTATACGATATCAAGAGATTATAAACACACACATATTATGTACATACAACATCCTTGCAGGAAGATTGTAAGTCACAGGAAAAAAAGAAAGTATTTTAAAAAGTACGCCTTTCATCCATTCTAGAAAAGCTGGGGTGGCTTTGCCAGTTAAAAACAGACTGACATCTATCTAGAAAATCTATAAATGCTCTTGCTGTTTCGGAGGTTCACGTGCAATAGGTGGAAAGTATAATCAAGCCTTAAGTTACTGACGTATTGTTTGTTTAGGGGAGCAATGGGGTTCCAGCCGGGCCCCTCAAGCCAACCGTTTCATCTTCTCGCATGATGTATCAAATGGTGAGATGAGCACATTAGAGACGTTCCTGGCCAGTTTGGAGGAGTTTAAGCCTGGATTGGTTGTGCTGTCTGGACTCCACATGATGGAAGGAATGGGTCGGGGGCTCTGGGAAGACCGACTTAAAGAGGTGCGTCAAGCATTTTAGGCAATAAAAGCTGCATTTACATTAAAATTTGAATATACTTTTTGTTTGGAAACTTATTGTTGCACTGTTTGGTCTCTTTTCTTACAGTTTGTGCAAGCCATCTCAGACGTTCACAACGAGGCACCCATTCATCTGGAGCTGGCCAGCATGACTGATAAAGATTACATGAGTAGCATCATGCAGGAGGTAAATGTGTAGGTTTAATAAACATACAGACTTGTGCAAAAGTTTGGACTCGCAGACAAGAAGTTTTCCAGCCAAAAATCTTCCAAATCCAATGGTGCATTGCAAAAGTGCTTGCGCAATTTTACTGCTGCGCCACCCCAGTACTGTTGTAGAGTAAATTATTTGTTATATTTATTTCCGTTTTCCAAGTCTGTGAGAATCGTTTGCACAGTGGCTCATTTATCACATGCATTTTCTCACCTGTAGGTAATAATTGAAGAATTGTGTTGAGTTTGTGTACACACCCATAAAACAAATAACTTGTACTTTTGTTAAGGATTAATTGCTGCTGCTGCTCTCAACACAAAGCAATCATAACAGCACTTATCAGTTGTACATTCCACACATATGCACCACATTCAGTGTTTTCTGCCCTCTCGTTAGCAGGTCATTCCCGTGGTGAATTCTATTGGGCTAAACGAACAGGAGCTGCTCTTCCTGTCTCAGGCTGGAGAAGGTCCTCACTCTGACCTCCCTTCCTGGAATGGCGTTCCCGACGTGGGCCGCGTCTCTGATATCCTATTCTGGATCCTGCAGCAGTATGGTCACGCAGATCCTGAGTCGGAGGCTCACCTGACCCGCATCCACTTTCACACGCTGGCTTATCATGTGCTGGCCACAGTGAACGGTCACTGGCGGAACCAGCGGCAAGCGGTAGCAGCCGGGGCCCGCGTGGCCAGCGCTCAGGCTTGTGGATTACAGGTCGTGGATGTGGGTAAGGTAGGGCTAAAGGCTCCACTCAGCTTCTACAGCACTTTCTCTGAACCGAGAGCAAACTTAGTGCTGGATCCGTCTAATCCAGTCACAGTTTGGCAAAGAGGAAACGTCTCATTTTTTCTCAGCCCTGTACTCGTGTGCAAACGCCCCCTACGGACAGTAGGGCTGGGAGACGCCATCTCAGCCGAAGGACTTGTCTACTCAGAGATTGTGACACAGCTGGATTCAGAGTAAGACTGAACTCTGACACCGATTCATTTAGTCTGTAAGGTCCAGTTACTAATTTAAAAGCCTTCCTCGTTTTCGATCCTCTCTACAACTGTTGCAAAGTCACCGACCAGCTGGACGGTGAGAACAGTGTAGTTATCTGCTGTAGTGCTTCTTCATGCACTCAGTGCATTTTATTGTGAACAACAATGAGAATGGAGGGTGAGAGGATGTCTTTTTAAAACAGCGGTCCCCAACCGTTTTTGTACCACGGACAGATTTGATATAATATATAACTTCGGATCGGTGGGGACTGAAGGACTTAATAAAACTGTAGATGTAACAATTCATACCAATAGATTTATTTGCTTAATTCTTTTGAATCAATGATTCTTTGAAGAGGAATCAGTTTTCACTTTAAACAGCATGGGGTGCAAAACAAAAACATGAATCTAATATTTTCTAATAATAATTCTAATGGAATTTTTTCTAACAGCCTCAGAATTTAAAGGATATTTATTGTTTAGATTAATAAAACGACCACAACCGTTTTTTCCAGCTTTTTAGTAACAGTAAACTTAATCTTTTATACCAAATAATCTGTCTGCGATTTCATGCTGTTGATGCAAAAATCGAATCATAAATCCAGTATTTCATGAATTGTATACAATCGTTACATCACTAAATAAAACTGATCATAATCAATTAGAAATGAGCTTTTTATGCTTTAAGATAGCAACGTTTGACTAGAATCTATCCATGAAAAACTGGAAGTCCAGTAATTGCAATTATTCATTGTCAGTTCCCAACTGAGAATTCTAATTTTCAGCCCAGTTAAACTAGACCGTGGACTGGTACCGGTTGTTGGGGACCTCTGCTTTAAACCTAAACCTGTTTCTCTGGGGGTTTAAACTTGGTAAAGTTTTTTTTTTTGTAAATTCGATTATTGATTTGAAAATGTATTGCACTGAGTAGTTTTCTGTGCTCGTGCTGTTGATTACTGCAGCGTAACGTATCACCAGCAAAGAGAATGCAATGCAGAAACCGTGCTAGAACATAGTCAATAAGAACACTTGGGTCATTCATGTACAAATGCCTTAACGTGAACTTAACGTGAAGTTCAGCTTGTGTTCATTAGGGATGGGAAACATGCACACAAGTGCTTTAGTACGTCGTTATGTCACATTATGACCATTTTGTATTCTTTGTTTGATAGCCTGTACTGTTGTGCTTATTAAGGTTTTGTGAGCTAATAATTATGCTTCCTAGAGTATTGAGATTGGCGTCTAGCTTATTTGTTATTATTCCCCTGGATGGATAAGATCTTTCAGCTAGATGATGCAGTGTGTGTTTTAGTTGGAAGAGCATTTGGACCCTGAACTACACACACATAATCCAAATTGAAGACTTTCCAAAATTTCATAACTGTTTGATGCGACGTGTGTGATGAACGACGTTTCTTCTCGTGAATGTTACTCGCAGTGTAAAACATGACGTTAAAAGCTAAATGAATAAATAAAATTAGGAGATCTATGCCCATCCCTAATGTCCGTTGTAGTTGGCTGCTTAACTGTGGTTGGCTGCCCCAGAGCCTTTAAATGTCTTTTATTACATAAATGATGAGCTTGCAGTACTGTTACATTTTTTTTACTGACGTGTGCTGTGTCTGACCTATTAAGTAGTACATTCATAGAAATAAGGCGTTAAACAAAACTAATCATTTCTTATACTCATGAATATAAACTCACTGTTGCATTCGTTTTACTCTCACTCTTGAGTAACTTTTCTCACTACCTTTGCCATTCAATATCTACTCATATCTGAGGTTCGACCGGAACTTCTATTGCTATTCAAGGTGGAACATTGGGGGAAACCTATTGCTGTATTTAGAGGGTATAGATGAAGTCTTTTGCTTTCTCTACCTAGAATTATATGTGATTTCCAAGCTACAGCATTAAATAAACAATTGGTAATTGACATCACGATCCGTATGGTGCACTTAATAAACTTTGATCTATAAATGTGAACTGCACTCAGCGATCTAAGATGTTTATACATGTGAACAAACAAAATATTCCACATGATTTGATGCAAAGCTTCAATGTATTTATTTCGTTTTTGTTTTCTGTTGAAAGCTGCTGTTTCCGGGTTTCTGTCTCATGATTTATTTTGTTTTTGGAGAGATTTTTGCACTGTATTTTCTCTGATCCTTCATGACTCCATTTTAGGGCGTAGACTATTCTTAAGGTAAAGAATTGCACAAATGTGACATTATGCAAAGTCTTAAATATTAAACGGGTATTTAAGATGTTAAATATTAAGTACGTGAATACTTAGCTTAGGGTAACTAAATTGTCTTAATGGTATTTTTTTAACAATAAATTTTTTCTGTTGACCCACAATGCATTCCAGCATTTAATGACCAGTTTTTTAGTCGTTGCCATGTATGCAAAACTTTTTTATTTTCAGCTTGCTGAACTATTACATTAATATAATGTAGTTTGTATTCAATGATCTTAAACAACCTTTTTTTTACACTTTATGTAATATTAATGAGTAACAAGGAAAAGATTAAGATCCCTCAACCCCCCACAAAAGCTAATGACATCTGTATGTAGCTGTATGACTGGATTCAGACTATACGGTTAGTGCAGTTTACCTATGGCCCCGTCGTGGCCCTGTTTTGGGCTGTATTACTGCATTGCACCCAGTCATTCTTGGGAAACCAGACCCAACACAAGCGGTTATGTAACAGGTTAATCTAATAAATGTAAATACTACCACTGGTTAGTGTTAATTCTATAGCGTTAATTCTGAAAAGAAAACTATACATACTACAGTCTGTTTAGAAGTGTAGTAGTTCCTGAGCAGGTTGTGTTGGTTCACAGTATTATTTCAATTCACTTAATTGGGTAGCAAGGTAGCTAAGTGGGTAACACTGTCGCCTCACAGCCAGAAAGTCCTGGGTTCGATCCTCAGATGATGCGGTCCGAGTCCTTTCTGTGTAGAGTTTGCATGTTTCTCACAGTCTGAGTTACAAAATTGTCCATGACCATGTTTGATAGAATCGTTCCCTGTCATGAATGTTACCAAAAGTGTAAAACCAGGTTCTGGTCCTCAGACCAAGCGATCAAACTCGTCACTCAAGCTAGAACTGGCAAAACTAACTTTCTATTTACCTAAATAAAATGTGGTAAATCTATGTCAGGCTTACTCCACAGAGCTTTCGTTGTAGCTCTACTCGACCAGTGCTTTGGGTTTGCTCTTTTTCTTCTCCTTGGCTTTGGAAGGTTCTGCTGATTCCTCGCCATTATCTTCAGTCCGTCCCGGAGGCTGAGAGTGGGGTGCTGGTGCATTCTTTACATCCGGTTCTACATGAGAAGTGAATAAGTAACAACACGAAACATCAAAAAACTGCTTTAAATTGTCTGCTACTTAAATATGGTTACTAGAAATGTAACGATTCACAAAAAAACGTAAAGAGTTGATTTACTTGGGGTACGAGTTGAATCGGTGAACGATTTAAGATGAATCTTTATACACAACTAGCAGAGGGGGCTGATGCTAAAAAGTGGGACTTTTGGGTTGTCACATACGCAAGAAATAAATGGCCATTAATGGTTTGGATAAATAAAAGATCACAAATGATGACAGTGATGGCTTAGTGGTTTAAGTATTGGTTTAGAGATCAGAAGGTCACCATATTGCCACTGTTAGACCCCTGAGTGAGGCCCTTAACCCTCATTAGCTCAAAATGGTGTATCATTGTATTTGTAAGGCACTTTGAATAAAGATGCTCGCTAAATAATGTATGAAAATTGTGTTGCATCATGGGTTTAGTGCATCAGAAAATCCTTAATTATTATTCGAATATATCAATATAAGTTTTCTTGCAGTGCTAAACAGATTTAAGTCTGGGCTTCGAGTCTAGGCTTCAGATCATTGTTGTTGAAAGGTGAGTGGAATTGCTGACCCCCCCCTCACCTAAAGCCCAGACTAAATAATTCTGAATTATATATAAATGTTGAAGATAATCTGAAAAATCTGGAAAAAAATCATGTTTTAGTTTGTATACCTGCTGCCAGCTGCATAGTCTTGCTGTAGCCGGCGGCAGAAGACATTGCCTGACCCAGAGCCTGATTGGAGCCCAGGGGCTGCTGGGTGGAGGATGCCTTACTAGAAGTGGACCGCTGGCTGATCTTGGATTCTTTGCCCTGTTTGGACCAAATTAAATTCTCGCCAGTCTGAAGGGCGGCAGCCATTTTCTGAGCCATTTCAATGAGCTGAAAGAGAAAGTGGCTTCAATAAAAGCAGTCGAGAAAATTGGCATTCTCAGCCTTTCCAAAGCAACGTTCAGAAGTGCTTCCTAGTAAACACTACCGTACTATAGTAAATCACTAAAAATAAATTAAAATTCTACATTATAATACTAAAGTCTAAACATCTTTACTGATGAACCTTTAAGCTTTACTGATGAACACTTGAGTGTTTATAATTAGCTTCAAAATCTACCGCCTCCTCTCTCTCTCTCTTAGATGTCACAATCACACCCTTGGTCACCATCCGGAATCTTGGTGTTCTCTTTTTTTACTATTGTTAACTATTAATAGAGAATTGGCATCAGCAATTGCCCAGATTTCAAAAATCGAACTGACTGTTCATTACAAATAATCAGAATTATGTGATTAAGTGTCGAGCATGTCACTCACTGTAAAGCTGAATGTGACATTAGCAACTGAAGTACATTTCAAAAAAATAAGACATGCTGATGAACAATGAGATCAACCTCATATCCCAGTATAGATCAAGATAAAGTAGATCGCAATGACCAGTCGACTGAAACGTCATGTAGATAGATAACGACATTGAAATCCCTCTAAATGAATATTATAGTGTCATGAGGATCTTAGTGTGTCCATGTGGAACAATCGTATTTTACACGGCACACCAGCATCAAGAAACTGGAATTTCTTGATTCAGATCTCAGCATTGCCATTTACTTTAGAGTTTAAAGCATTCAGATTAGATTATTTACAATGACGTATGTCAGTATCTCACTCTCGGCTGTATTCGTAGTGCATTTGTACCTCTGGGTCAAAATCGACATTGTTGTTGCTCTCGATCAGCACGTTGACTTTTCTCTCCATTTCTTGATACTGCTGAAGTGCTGCCTTCTTGTCTCCTTGATTATACAGCAACACAGCAAAATTGAGATTTACCAGGGGATTAGACCTAAGAGAGATTGGACAGAACTGCACTTAGTCTCATCACACTCGCCTGGTAGAGGCTCTTGGGAGATAGGCTGATGCAAAACATTCAGGAGACGTACCCATCGAGATGAGCAGCTTGTTCGTATGACCTGCGTGCATTGTCAACGTCATCCAAATTAGTCAGGGCAACTGTTAAGAAAGGCAAAAAATGAATTATTACTATGGGTTACCTCCTACAGTCCAAAAAAATTCAACTGAAGTAAATTGGAGATAGCCCCTGAAGCATTGTTCGGTCTTGAATGTCACCTAAGTGTGTAAAACATGTAAAACAAGGCTCAAGAGAACAACACACGCAGCCACTACAAATGCTAATTAATAGGGATGTAACGATACACTTTACCCACAATGCAATACGATTTAAAACACAATTGTTTTGAGATTTTTTAAAACAACATTACTAATTTGACTAAGATTCTTTTTTTACTATTTCTTGTTAGAAATACTTACCAAACTGTACCAAAAACTCTATATTCATGTTTTGTTTGTGTTTTTGTGCAGTGCCCCCTAGTGTTTATTGTGTTCACCTAAAACGAATTATAGATTTAAATAAATCATCTAAGGAAAATGATTCATATTTGCTTAGTCATTGCATCCATACTAAACGCCAATTTATACTTCTGCATTAATTTGAAGCATTTATGCACTCCCTCTGCAGGGCCTCCACGTAGCAAGGAAATTTTCTAACTACACGCAGAAACGACGTGGATGGAGTGCACACGATTGTAAATAAAGTGGTCACTCTCTGCATATTGTGGTGCTTTGACGTTTACGATGTTTTTTTTTTACGATCCAACATTTTAAATCATTTGTTGTTTGATAACTTTCCCACTCGTTGCTGAAACCAGAGGGTAAACTATAACTTTATGGTGCTGTTTACCTGACAGACTGGGACTGACAGAGAACTAAAAACACTAGCATACGGCAAACTGGTGTGTTTATTACAATATATAGAGATGTAGAATATTCCCAGAGCTGCAGAATTGTAAGCGTCCTCCATGTTTCGATTTCGAGAGGTGTGCTGGAGATGTTCCTATACCTGCCAGTAGCATGTAGAGTTCTCCCATACGTGGATGCAGATTAATAGCGGCACTGAGGAAGTGGAATGCTGAGGCATACTGCTGCATGGTAAGATGAACCAAACCCAAATTATACAGGATCTTCCAGTCAAATGGAGAAAGGTAGTTTGCTCTCTTCAGACAGCTTATAGCCTAAAACAGTAACAAAAGAATTAAGAAGAATAACACTGTGGTATATATTATATATATATAATGAATGCATCACAAAACTCTTTGGGAAACGTACAGCTACATATTTCTTCTTGCCAAAGAAACACATGCCGATGTTATTCCAGAGAGGGGGGCTCTCCGGGACAGCAAACGCTGCCACTCGATACTTATTCATGGCCACATCGAAATCCCCGTGTGTCTGCATCATGCTGCCGGCTGCCAGGATGGCCTGATGGAACCGAACACACACACTGAATACTTTTCAAAGAGATATAAATTAATAATTTAATAATTAAACTGTTCTAACCTTGTAATTGCTTGAATCGTAGGTCAATGCATTCCCAAGATGTTCAAAAGCTCGCTGATATTTGCCAATCTGAGAACAGACAAACAGATTCTACGTCATTAATTGGTTCTAGGAGACACGACTGGAAAACAACGTATGTTGAATTAACTCCAGGCTAAACTGTAAATAACTGTTCCCAGTTCTGTAATTTATTTATGAATGAATTTCAATGATATCTGGTTAATATGACATGAGGTTAATAAGATAGACATATACCATGCATTAACTAATCTAAAAATGAATCTTGACGGTGCATAATGGTAGATAACTAATGTACATACTTTATTATGATTTTATATGCTTGTATTCTTTTTGTATTTTATTGTACAGTAAGATGATTTTATGCGCTTTTAATGGCTTTCTCGTGTTTTTCAATTCCAATATTTGTGGTGAAAAGACATAAAGATGTATATAGGTTTATGAAAACAAGATTGACTTAACCCGACGACGTAAGCCGAGGTCTAACCTGTAATAGGTTTTAGGTATATTTTAAAACTGACCTGCATGTACAAAAGTCCCAGCGTGGTGAGCATCTCTGTGTTCTCTGGAGAAAAGCTGCACAGGAAAAGACAATGTAGAGCTGCATAGTTAGAATTCGATACAGAAGACAAGATTGAGCTGTTGACTTATAACATGCCTGCTCAGAGGCTAATTATTTCTGATTCAGGGCAGGAATAGCGAATTGTTACAAATATGTTGTAAATAGTTTAAAAATGAGATTCTGACCAAACGTAAACAAGAACACAACATAAGGAATGATTAGAAACCCAGTAGAAAGAGTTTTATAAAAGAATGACTACAGCATATATAAGTATAACTTTATAGTAACCCTAAACTTATCATTCATGTTAAACTAGAACATCTAGAACTAGAACAATCTAGAACTTTAACTGAACTAGAACAATCCCGACTGATTAGATCTTCTCCAAAACCCATATTCCATATCAGCCCCATAATAATGTTTGTACAAAATGTACTTTGGTAGACCCTTTATATTTTTATTATGAAATATCATTCATCAATCATACAGTGTGCAAACTTCAAAGTTAGTGATAATAGATATGCAACAGAATTGGTTTTGGAATAAGTAGCTGTTCTCAATGGCTGTGATGGAAACACCTCAATGATTAGAAAGATTCTTTTTCTTAGTCTGCAAACATGTGCAGTAATTTCTTCATTTGTATTAATTTTTTCCACCACTGTGTTTTTAGACACTTAGCAATAATTCCTTCACATTTAATCCAATCTGTGCAAAAAAAATGCATATTTACACAAACTAGTGAACACACTCGAGGGGGCAGCAGTGAGCACATGGGCCCGGGGCAGTGTTCAGCCCTAGACACGGTGCCTAGGAGTAGTTGGAGGTTAAGTGTCTTGCTGAAGGGGACTTTGGTCGCAAGTTGTTGACCTGCAAATTTTAACTGACAACCTTCCGGTCACAAGCCCAGTTCTCCAACAACCAGGCCACGACCACCCTTAATAAATATGTCAAAAAAGGTGACATTACGCAGATCTTAAGGTTTGATGTAGTGAATAGTACATAGTTTTACTTCCAGGCAAGCTTTACATTTTTACTGTTAATAAAATAATAGTTCTCTGAGAGGAAGTAACACGAATGTATAATGGACAGCCGAGACTCCATCCTGTACTAATAAGCACTTTAAGATTTCATTTATTACCTCCGAGGTAGTTCAGAGATGTGGGAACCAAGTTAAAGTGTTTTCTATCAGTTATACAAATGACTGTAAGGTTCAGACTGTATTTCTAAGTACAAAATTGACACTCTGAGGTCTCTTGCTTCAGGAGATGACAGTAAAGTGTTTATTAGAGTAAGCCGATATTACTAATTCATCTGATCTGCAGGAGCTCAGCAGTAATGATGAAGACACATGCTGAGCGTCTTTTTATGCTACAGAATCCTTCTTAACTTAATTAAAGTTAAAAATTGAACCAAAATCACATGTACGACCTGAGAAATCAAGCTCAGATTTAGGACATTTTTACCAATAGAAGATAAATGATCTTACTCTAGAGCAGTCTTGTAGACATCTATAGCCTTTTCTGTGTAGCCCTGTAACAGGTAGATTTTTCCAAGCATCATGTAAGTCATGTCATGCTTATTTATCTGTAGCGCCATGTTTAGATGCACCTCAGACTGCAATTAAATAAAATAGTCAAAACTTTAATCAGAACAGATGGAAGGCAAAAATGTATTCCACAAAATCAAAATAAATACTATAATTAAACAGGGTTAATTGCAATCATTTACAGAAGACATACAGTATGTGTATATATATATATATATAAATAAGAGAGAGAGAGAGAGAGAGAGAGAGAGAGAGAGAGAGAGAGAGAGAGAGAGAGAGAGAGAGAGAGAGAGAGAGAGACAGAGAGAGACAGAGAGAGACAGAGAGAGACAGAGAGAGACAGAGACTTTGGTTTTGGTCTAGATTTTGACCTGCTGATTCAAACATGTCTTTTTCAGGCTCTGAGATGCTTGCTGGAATGTTTGCCCTATTCCTAAATTTAAATTAAACTTAAGCTGCATCATAAGTTAAGATCATATACAAACTTTTCATGTGAGTTAAAGAAAAAAATTATGTATATAATGCTACAATCAAAAATGTTCCTAGACATGTGTGTCAACAGTTTTATTATATTATATTTAACAGTTGACATTCAGTTTAATCACAATCCAGTTTCTGAGCTGTTTAGTATTTTGCTCAGTATCTCAGGCAGGTAATAATTAAACATTACTTACACTTTTGAAGTCCTTTATGTACATGTAGCAAACACCAAGATTGTGGTTGATTTCCTGCAAACCATGCATGATAAAATGTCAGGTACTTGGCATATGAGAAAAGTTACAGCATTACATGCTTGGATAACAGAAGGCTTTTTACCCAGTCTTTCTGATTAAGACGAGCTGCTTGGTTATAAACTTCAATTGCAGCCTTGTGCTTTCCTAAAAGAAAACTAAATACAAAAAAACATGACTTTTTATAGTCATTATTATTATAATAGCTGAATCAGATTCTAAAAGTTACACTTTCACCAGCTTGGTACGACTGTCATCTCTATGATAAGACAATTTGACAATGTTATGAAACAAACCAGGTATAACATTATGACTTTTGCAGGGGCTATATTGTGATGGCTTGAAATCTGGGTTAGAGTATCTCTAAAGCTGCAGCTCTGGTGAAGCGTTTCCAGTCTGCAGTGGTCAGTATCTAGCAAAAGTTGTCCAAGGAAAAAACAGTAGTAAATGGGTGACCGGGTCATGAATGGCCAAAGCTCATTGATCCACATGAGCAGTGAAGGTCTAATCATATACACGAATGAACAAGTTAATGCAGGGTCTAATAGAAGGGTGTCATAGTATTCATTGCATCACAGTTTGTTGTGTATTGGACAGCGGAAGAGGGACCAACATAACATTAGGAAGGTGGTTATAACGTTATGCTTGATCAATGTATATGGACTTTCAGTGAATAAAACGTGAGGAACACAAATGGAATGTTGAAAAATCGTCACTAAACAGACTTTGATGTAGATTCTGTTTTAACATTGTGC
Organism: Hoplisoma paleatum; assembly: GCA_028565875.1. Lineage (NCBI taxonomy): Eukaryota > Metazoa > Chordata > Actinopteri > Siluriformes > Callichthyidae > Hoplisoma > Hoplisoma paleatum. Next base: position 16,822 of record JAOTRQ010037094.1, read on the forward strand.
TTACAGGGATCGGGCTACTTGTTTGAGGTTGTCTGAGCTGATGGGGTTGAGAAAGGCACAACTCTGGAATAATTCTAAAGACTGCTGGATCTTCCCCTCCAAACGAAGTATCATTGCTGCATTCACACAGAACACAGAAAAAAGTCTAAAACATCGCCACAAATTAAGGTCATCTTGACGATTTTGAATCGTATCAATTATGCCACCAACCTTGTACATATATGGCATATTCACACATGCCCTGAGTCTCTTGAAGCTGTTCTTTAATGATGACCTGAGAAGAAATTTAAAACACCACTAGTAGGACATTTTTACCTGATTAAGGACAGGAGGAAAAAAAACACCACCAAGTAGCTCTACTCTAACCTTGCAGGTGTCATAATCTTTTCGGATGTAGTGCAGATGAATGAGCCAGTTTTTCCTCTCTAATATAGGAAGTTCGGGAGCTGAGACAGAAACACACACACACACACACACACACACACACACACACACACACACACACACACACACACACACACACAAACACACACA
>JAOTRQ010037309.1:0-17343 GCA_028565875.1 Hoplisoma paleatum
CTCTCTCTCTGTGTCGCTCTCTGTCTGTCTCTCTCTCTATCTCTCTCGCTGTCTCTCTCTCTGTCTCTCTCTCTCTGTCTCTCTCTCTCTCTCTGTGTCTCTCTCTGTCTGTCTCTCTCTCTATCTCTCTCGCTGTCTCTCTCTCTGTCTCTCTCTTTCTCTTTCTGTGTCTCTCTCTCTCTGTGTCTCTCTCTCTATCTGTCTCTCTCTGTCTGTCTCTCTCTGTGTCTCTCTGTCTGTCTCTCTCGCTGTCTCTCTGTCTGTCTCTCTCTCTCAGGTGTCTCACACTGTGTAGCAGTGAATGTGGACATGCGGGATGAGCGACGGTTCGCGATGCTCTTCCAGTCGGTGGTTCTGCCCTGTCAGTACACCACCACTTCCACTCAGACGCCGGTGGTGCGCTGGGTGTACAAGTCCTACTGCCGTGACCGTACACGGGACTCCTTCAGCTTTCCCAACTCTCTAGGGGTCAAAGGGTCAGAGCTGGGCCCTTCCTCCCATCTGGACTGCGGCGACAGCAGCCGCACGGTCCGGATCATAATCTCCATGCAGGGAACCTCCGTCACCCTGAGCGACCACTACAAAGGACGAGACATCTCCATCGTCAACAGTAAGAAGCTTTTCTGATTTATACGACGCAGAACATATAACCCCCGCGCATCCTTGTAGTTAAAGCAGTCGCTCTCTGTAGATGCCGTGCCTTCGACGTTTACTATGTTTTGTTTTACGATCTATCATTTAAAATCGGCTAAATTCCACAACAAACTTTCTCGCTCGTTCGTAAATCTGGAGGCTAAACACAAACATGACCAAACCCTGAGAAACTTGGCGCCCTCTAGTGCTGTGGCGGTGAATTACTTTGCAGTTCATACGAGTCGACACAGAAGTATAAACCAGCCGTCGTCCGCTCTGGTTCTAGTCCACTCAGCATTGTGAACTTTTGCTGCTCGATTTATCGTGACACTGAGGACTGGAGACGCCGGATTTTATTTGTTCCTGGGATGTTAATGTCCGTCGGTTTCTGTGGAGAACCCACAGCGACGCTGAAACACTGCGAGACACTTCAGGATTCAGGAATCTAAAAGAAATAAAACCCTCAAGCATCCTGTCAGTGCTGTCAGTGCTGTATTTTGGAATGCTGGGGTGGGGGGGGAATTAAGTCACCCCCCCGTCACCCCCCAGTCTATTTTTCATCAGAGTTCTGCTTTCATTTCCTTTAGGATTACTAAAGAACCCGTCCAAGGGCTCCTTAAACGTCCCTCTTATAAACATATATAAACGTCTGACCCGGTACGGTTAAACGTTCATCCGTACCGTTTAGTACTTCATTATGATTTCTTTTTTTTTCTGTAACCAATCCTGATCGTGGTGGACCATCAGCACCGTAGTTCCTGACAGGAAAAGCCCTCTATTGTGTTAAACATTTCCTGTTCCTGAAATAGGTCTGTTTATTCATTCCGAGGGACGACACGAGTCCCTCTCCTCCTGCCCCGCTGGTGTTTTTAACACTTGTAATAGAGATAACGGAGACATTCCAGACGTCTCCAGATACTTCTTCAGTTTATCTTCTCTGTACCACACACACACACACACACACACAGAGGAAACATTTGTACAATGATGCATGTTCGAATCCTCTCCTAGCATCGAACCTTACGCTAACTGCTGCGGCTGCTCGGACGTCTATAGGAACGATGATTGGCCCGCTTGTACAGATCGTTGAGACTCTTTAATAACCGACGTTGCCCCCCGGACACAGACGGGGGATAATAGAGATCAGTGCGGGGGATTCGATATGCGCATTACACCTCTCCGTGTAAGCCGTCCTGCACTGGGGCTGATTTAATGTAACCAGCTTGAATGTGACCCCGTGTTTTGTGTGTGTTCACCCAGAGGCCGACCTGCGCATCGGACAGCTGGAGTGGGGCGACAGCGGCGTTTATTACTGCAAGGTGGTGATCGCCGATGACATCAAGGGTGAAAACGAGGCTCACGTGGAACTCCTGGTTTTAGGTGAGGCGCCACATACTGAAAATAAACCGGGCATGGAAACTCGAACCCTGTAGGAACCACAACTGTTTGTATCCGAACTTGTTTTTTTATTTTATTTTATTTTTCATGCTGATCCGTATTATAATAAATCCCGATAAAACCTCGGACCAGGTCCGGAATTGTGAGTTCAGCACCATGTGACAGGAAATGAAAGGATTGAAGAATCTCGGGATGTAAACGATACACGAGAACCGCCATCGATGTTCAAAGTGTCCTACGTTCAAATCAATACCGCGGTGTGTGTGTGTTAGCTAAACGTGGTACAGCAACACTAGTTAAACTAGATACAGCAACACTAGTTAAACGTGGTACAGCAACACTAGTTAAACTAGGTACAGCAACACTAGTTAAACGTGGTACAGCAACACTAGTTAAACGTGGTACAGCAAGACTAGTTAAACGTGGTACAGCAAGACTAGTTAAACGTGGTACAGCAAGACTAGTTAAACTAGGTACAGCAACACTAGTTAAACTAGGTACAGCAACACTAGTTAAACTAGGTACAGCGACACTAGTTAAACTAGGTACAGCAAGGCTAGTTAAACGTGGTACAGCAAGACTAGTTAAACTAGGTACAGCGAGACTAGTTAAACGTGGTACAGCAAGACTAGTTAAACTAGGTACAGCGAGACTAGTTAAACTAGGTACAGCAAGACTAGTTAAACGTGGTACAGCAAGACTAGTTAAACTAAGTACAAAGAGACTAGTTAAACGTGGTACAGCAAGACTAGTTAAACGTGGTACTGCGAAACTAGTTAAATGTGGTACTGTGAGACTAGTTAAACTAGGTACAGCGAGACTAGTTAAATGTGGTACAGCGAGACTAGTTAAAGTAGGTACAGTGAGACTAGTTAAACATGGTACAGCGAGACTAGTTAAACATGGTACAGCGAGACTAGTTAAACATGGTACAGCGAGAGTAGTTAAACATGGTACAGCGAGACTAGTTAAACGTGGAACAGTGAGACTAGTTAAACATGGTACAGCGAGACTAGTTAAACTAGGTACAATGCTAGCATGCTTTGCTGTTCTCACACAGACCTGCGTTACAAAGAGAACTATTGTCAGGTTCTCCTCTCCCGCTGTACTTAAGCCTGTTACATTGTAGGCAGTAGCAGTTGTCACCCCCCCCCCCTTTTACAGCTCCAGTGAATTATGGGAGCAGCTACATAAAGGGTCGACCGGGAAACCAACGCGCTACTTATTTAACCCCCTCCCAGACCGAGAAGTTAAATAAGAGGTTCGGGTCCTGAACTTTAGATTCACTTTCATGTTTCTACTTCAGATGTTTTTACACATTTTTGTCTCTAGAACAGAATCGGACGTTTCATCAGATACAGAAACTGTACAACATAAATCCATCTTTATTTATTTGTGTTTATTATACATCAAAAATCTTTTTAAAGACTATAAATGGATAAATCCGCTACCATCAGGTGTGTGACGAGATATTTTTGAATATTACGAATGTTACGAAATGTTGAATATTATTGAATGTTACGAAACGAGACTCTTCATTGTGTGTGTTTCACGGATCGGATCGAATCGTTCTTAAGTGTGTAAAAAGCACAGATTCTGGACCCACTAACACCAAGCTGCTACTGTCGGACCCCTGAGCAAGAGACGGTAACCCTCAATCACTCAAAAGATGGAGTTCTGTTGTGATTGTCGGTACGGCTTTGGATAAAAACATCTGCTAAAAAAACGCTGAATATTTAAACAGTAGGTGGACAGTAGAGTGACATCATAGCGGTCGCTACGCCAACAGAGGAGGTAAATGCAGCACAAGATCTTCGTGTTCAGTGGAATGATCTTGGTTCCTCTCTCACCCTCGAGTCTACGAATCAAGCCAGGAAAGTTTCTCCTGTACTGAGAACGTCTCCCTCGTTCCTCGAACATATTTAAGACAATGAATGGACGGGACGGCGAGCGTCTTCAGAACCAGACGTCATCCACGCGTGGACGTGCTTCCATGGCAACAGAAGGTCTCACTGTGTCCGTCGTTATGAAGGACGAGCTTGTAATGGGTCATGAAAAGGAGAGAGAGAGATGGAGGACAGGGTTCAAATGGACTGAAAGAGACTGAGAGATTATTTTAATAAGAAAAGCAAATTAATTATTTAATAAATATTTAGTTAAATAAAATGAATTGATAGAATTAACATGAAAGAATCCACAGCAATCGACGTTCCAACTCAGTCGACTCGCTCAAGAGATTTTACATTTTAGGTACAATAACGCTTCGGTAGTTAAGGAGCGACTGATTCAGAGGAATCGACTGAATCGATTCGTTTTACTGACTCGGACTCGTATGAACTCGGTTCCTTAAACCGAATCAGAATCGAGATGATCAGTTGTTGTAGCTGTAAGTCGAACGGTGTAAATAAACGAATCATCACTGGCACTACTAGAACGTTTTGTTTACTTCAGGACCCCCCCGGACGCACACACACACACACACACACACTACCCCCACCGCGTTTCCTCTGAGTAAGGACTTTGCAGTGATTAGTGCAGGGAGGAGCTGGAGATGAGCTGATACAGACGACGGTCAGACATGGGAATGACCGCCGGACAGTAGAACAATGTAGAACGTTCTACACCGTGAAGCAAGTGTCATGGCAGACAGTGGGGCATCGGGGGTGGGGGTGGGGGGGTCGGAGAACAAACGTGCTACATTGTGACATCAGAGGTTCGTCCAGTCAAGCTTAAAACGTTCAGCTACTCCCCCGACCTCAGGATCAAAGCACATTCCAAACTCTGGAGGAGTCAAACTTTACGGTCTGAGCAGGAGGTCCAGGGACAAAAAGCTACGTCCGGCGTATTCCGAACCAATACAGCAGATCACCAACCCTCTGTAGCGCCCCCTAGCACGAGCATCGATATGTAAAGGAATAGCAGCGGTCAGAGGTGCCAGATTCTCTGCTTATAATGTATTATTTATAATTATAATAAATAATGTTTATGAATTCCTGGTGTTTCGTACTGTTACATAACACACACACATACACACACCTTCCATCTGCGGAAAATTCTAGAGACGAAGACAGAAAGGAGCAGAAATCCGTGTGAATAAGTGTTGAAATTCGAGAGCAGAGCGATTCCTGGAGGCGACGCTGTGTTTACCGTCGCATGTAAATGACTGTCATCAGGAATAATCATAGATCACGCATCCGAACCACACGAGCACTGCTCGGTTGTGTCGTCATGGCGAATTCAAAGCTGAAAAACCTTCACACACATATTATTAACTTTTTATACAAATAATAATTAACATAACAAATAAACATAATACTTATTTGATCACAGTGGCAACTTACTAGGTAGCACCTTCGACATACAGCCAGAAGGTCCGGGGTTCACACACACACACATACACACACACACGCACACACACACACACTCGATGACCCTGATTGGATAGGTAAAAAAGAGAGTTTCAGTTAGACAGCCGTAATGAATAAAAGCACCGGGATCCGACTCATTAAGACTCGTTAGGACTCGTTATGGCTCATTATAACTTATTAAGGTCCTGGTAGGAACCTGCAGTGCATACCCAAGCTGCCGGAGGGCGTGCTAGAGCATCCATTGAGCCAACGCCACCTCTGAGGTCTTAGTCTGGGTAATTATGGTGTCCCAGTGTCGGACATTCATAGTCATGTGACCAGAATCAGCACTTTATTTATGTCATTGTTCTAGCAACAAGTTTCTTACACCTCGCGTCGTCTTTCGGACTCGGACGTTAACTGTCCAGTCCGTGATTCGAACCGCGCCACTTCCTGCGCCCCTTCGCACGCCGTCCACTGACCGCCGTGTACAGTGGACTTCGTCTTTCCCTTTTATCTGGGTCACTTCTGCTCCCGTTTTCCTCTTTTCAGCCGATTACCCTCCTGCTTGACTTTCTTTTCTCCATCTTGTCTGTCTCTCTCTCTCCAGGTCAGACAAGTGTGACCGACGATCTCCTGCCCGAGATAAATCTGGAGATCATGCCAGGTACGGGGGCCTCTCTCACCTGTCTTACTCTCACCTGTCTTACTCCGTCACGCCCATCACTTTATCTCTCTGGAATTGCTCGCCATCGTTCACTGTTCTAGTGGCTCACACACTCGTCATCCTGGACGTTTAAACATCAGTGTTAGTGATGTAACGATACGATTCGCTCAGCCATCGATACGATACTGATTCGATACGATATTTCATTATTGTAATTTTGCTATGTGCTTAACGAACGTTACATTTACAAGAAGCACAGATCTATAAAAATAACCTGGACCACACGGTGGCTTTAGTGGTTCAGCCCTGTCCCCGGGTTCGATTCCCGGCTCGGCCCGGTGGAGCTTTCTGTGCAGAGTTCACATCGTGTGGGTTTGTGGGAAGTGTGACTCAGATTGTACGATGCATGCTGGGAGAACTTAAGATCATCAGACGTGTAGGACATGCTGACATCATCATTAGTCTCCGTATCTCTTAGATACACAAAGTTGGATCTGGGAGTTGTTTATGTTTGAGAGTCGAGCCGATAACACATCCCAGAACCTCACTGTACCTCCTCGACACGTTCCTCACTGCAGCTCAGGGTTTAATCATCTTCATCCCGTCATTTACAAGAAACGGAAAAAAGTATTCAAACCTTCTACAAACAAAAACCAGGACCAGGATGCTGCTAAAATGTTATTCAACTGGATTAAAGCTATTATTATAATATTAACTAATGAATCTAAATGAGTTCAGCTTTAGTCTGTAGCATTCAGGGAAAATTTACCAAATGGTGGCCGGATTCTTCTAGCACACCAGTGCAGAGATTCTTTAGCACCCAGATTTAAATCTCAGCTCTGCTATGTTATCGAGCGGCTGGCAGACCAAATCGGTTTATTTTGTGCTCATAACTGAACTCTTTTGGATGTTTGGAATGTTCTTGTTACTTTAGAGTGGGTGTTTGTGGGAGCCGTGGTCCTGGGTAGCGTCCTCTTTCTGGTCCTGGCCGGTGTGTGCTGGTGTCAGTGCTGTCCTCATTCCTGCTGCTGCTACGTACGATGCTGCTGTTGCCCGGAAACCTGCTGCTGTCCTCGTCACCGTGAGTATTTTGGGAACGGGTAACAAAAATGAGTGACTAATACTAATAAACAACAATTTATAAATCTGAATGATAAAAATTATATAAAAATTACATTCATAATTTATATCCATCTAAATTTTCCCAACAGTGTATGAAGCAGGTAAAGGTATAAAGACAACAGCATCACAGCCCGTAGCTCTGTACCCACCGTACTATGTGCAGGGCATGCCTGCCATGTTGCCCATCCCTCCTCCGTCTTCGTTTATCGAACCCAAGATGTCCACGCTATCGTCCATCAACAACAACAACACCTCCACCGTTCAGCAACCATCAGGTACATACATAGATTTATGTTATATTTACCTTATTATTACCTTTGTTATCTTTAAAGTAAATCATTCTATCTTTTATTATTACTTATTATTATTATTGTGACTTATTTAACTCTTTTTGTGTAACGATGCTGCTGCTGGAACCTTAATTTTCTCTGAAGGAACCTCCTAAAGGGATCCGTTATAATGTCTGTCTGTCTATCCATCCATGCATCGATATCTCCGTGCTGAAATGTTTCCGGCACCAAGGACGCATCAGATCTCGTTATTTTTTAAGATTTAAAAAATGTAAACTGGGCACACAGGAGGTACAACAATAAAACACCGTCGTCTGAGATGTGTGGTGGGGAGGCAGGAGGGGATTCGGGACGCGATCCCGTAAACCAGGAGCAGCCGAAATCAAACATGCTTGAGGTGTCGGTGAGGTTATCAGATGTGTGTGTGTGTGAGTCTGATTAATATCACGCAGTCGTTTACATTCGGGTCGATAAGAACGTTTTATTCCGGTGTGCCGCGTTTGTCGAGTGAAGTTTATCAGGTGAAGCTTTATCACGACAAGCCGAGAGCAAACAGTCCTGCAACGTGCCTGTCAGGGGATGTTTGTTTTAAACGCTGGGTATCAGCTGTTGTCGTTATGGAAGTTGACATTCGAGTTATTATTTAAGTTTTCATTTCTTATGATCACTAAATAAACCACTAAACAAACCCGGTCCAGGTTACGGTCCGAACGTGTGAGTGTTTGACATGAATACATGAGTACATGAATCTCACACTCGCGTCTTCCCTGCAGTGCACAGCGGCTTTCTGCTCCAGCCCACGTCCGACCACAATTCCATGAAGGTGTTGCAGTACGTGGAGAGAGAGCTCGCACAGTTCAGCCCATCGAACCCCCCCAGCAACGACTGTAAGCATGACGGAGCACTTCACCGGGGGCTTTATTTATTCTTCTACCCCTTCCAGATCCGCACCGGCCTCCTTTTATAAGCCGTTTGATGCTCGTTTAGTAACAAGTGTTCAGTGAAAATACTAAAAACATTTCATCTGATGTCATCAAAATGCTACCACGGTGCAGAAGTGCACTTAACGTTAAGATTAGTGACATCATCACTAACGTTGGGTTTATTTTACTCGATGTAAAGCGTCTGCACAAACATCGGGGTACAATTACAGCCATAAAATCACTCAAACCCGCAACCTTTAGTAAAAACATAGATGTGTGGAGGTAATCAAACCAAACCATTAATAATGACATCACAGATCGTCCTGAAGCTACACAAAGTCCCACCGTGTAACCCAGACAACAGCAACACAATGCAAATAATTCCTAATTCTTAAATAAATCATTTTGTTTATTAGTTTTAGTTTATTAATAATTTTATTTCTATTACTGTTTTATTGTTTTACTTGTAAAGGCGCTCCTACATAAAATTCTATTATTATTTTTATTATTATAAAATTACCTGACGAAACTTTGTGTTCCAGGGTTAAAAACGACTTTTATGCTGCTCCAAATCTGTCCGTTTACTCGAGTCCGTCTTCAAAATTATGCTAAATGTTTTTTATTTATCATGACATCATAATCTCGGTCTCTCCTCCGTCGTTAGCGTGCAGCATGTCGGAGCTCAGTTCCCTACACGAGGCCGAGACGGATTTCCGACAGACCTACCGTCAGGTTCAGAAGAAAGCTCTTCCAGCCATTCCCGACCTGGACGACCTTCCAGATGTGACGAGTCGAGAGATCTCTCCACGACGATCCACTCGTCATCCTCAGCACAGACCCGACGAAGATTATTCAAGGTAAGATGAGCGATGAAGAGCAAACGTCTGTCAGGAAACACGGCGGTACGTTTTGGACACGTTTTGTTTAGTGTATCACAACCCAGACCAGGATAAAGAGGAGAAAAGAAATGCTCAGGCTGACAATAAAGCCAATCAACTTTAACCCTGGAACACTAAACGCTCAAATGTTTTGTCATGTGATCACGATTCATCAGCAGGTTTTATTTGATCCTCTCCAGATGGAAGTCACGTTCGGAGCACTTACAGAGGAAGGCCGTACAGATGGGAGAACGCCGCGGCTCCTTGGACGAGCTCGAGGAATTTGCCAGGAATTACGTTCCCCGGGGTTACCACGACGACTCTACTGGCCACGAGGACGACTACAGGACACACGCCCGACACCGGCCGTGCGAAAGTGACCGCGAGTGGAACTGGCGTCGAGAAGTGGAACCGGACCGTGACCGGAACTATCCTCACTACAACTCCAAACGCTACCAACCAAAAAACAGCCCAGACAGACACAGACCCCCCAGTCCTCCCAGTCCTCCTCGTCTACCAGAGAACACACAGAGAAGAGGCACGTGGGACAGCGAACGGGCGCTGCGGCACCACGAACCCGCCGGCTCGTGGGATTCGAAAGATCGGAACCCCCGGCGGCTCCAGGATTACGACGACATTCTCCTCAGCAGCTTGTTAGACCGCAAAGCCAAGAGCGAGCGGAGCCTGTCGTCGCTGAAAGGCGTTCAGAACGGCGAGGAATCCGACACGCCCTCGAAGAACAGCTCCAAAAAGAGCTACCGGAGTAACTCGCCCTGCGCCCGGGTCACGAACGCCCGGCCAGCCGAGCACGAGTCCTTACCGCCGTACACGGAACGGGAACCGGAGCGTCAGCGCAACGTCCCGAGTTCCCAGAAACCTCAGAAAGAGCGAGAGAACCGAGAGGAACAGAACCGGCCGCGCAAAGTGGTGAGCTGACCTCCAAACTGACCACACGAGGCGCTATCATTAAGAGTAGGGATGTAACGATTCAGCAGAGGATCAATACGAATCAATTCATTAAAGATGAATCGATATGTAAATAACACAAAACATTAATTTCGCTTTTTTTGTAGTTTGCGACTTCCTCAAAAATAAAATGACATTTATTGTTTGGACGAATAAAAGATTTAAGTGGCTTCTAACAAGAAAGATTAAAATGTTAATAAGAAATAATCTGTTTTTATTTCGATGTTGTTAATTTGAACGGTATGGTATCATGACTCCAGTATCGTGAATCATGAGGAGAGTGAATTGTTACATCCTTATTCATAATCATGTTCAGTCTCTGTAGTTTGAGGTCATTTATTTTTTATTGTTTTGTACATTTAACTTCTTGTCTTTGTTTAGTTAGGGACATTTAAAATCCAGTCGTTTCCATCTACATATAATAAACATATCCAGTATGATTTGGTTTTGGATATGTGGACCCCAGCACCTCCACGCCGATGTTTCACGTGTAGTTGTAATTTCTGTTTGGAATATTTCCATGAAATCTTCCTCAGAATCTTTTATCTTTAGATTCCGTGCCGCTATACAAACACGTCTCCTGTCGTCTTCATTAGCTGTTCCGCGCTTATCTTGTTTTTTTTATAGAGGTTTTTTGATGAACAGAAAGCACACGTTGATTCGGACAAAGGTTTTATGGTCACGGTTCGATTTGCACCTCGCCCCCACGACAGAAAATAGCCCGTACGCAGGTAACGATAAAACAAGTAACCACGCAGTCACAAGGAAACATCTGTGAACCTTCAGGCATCACTTAGAGTTCTTAAATCTTCAACACGACTGGTTCTGATCTTTGTGAAGTCGTCGTCAGACAAGCTCCTGCTCAGGTGTCCACATAATTCTGACCTCTTTTCGCTACACCGGTAATGTTTGGCTGATTTGATTTGATAAATCGCATGTCAATCTTTTTTATTTCACTTCTACATTGACATCTTTAGCATTTCCAGGATCATTTATGGTACCGTGACGGTATACAGAATAATCACAGCTCAGCGGGGTGCAGCAGTGGACCCTTCAGTACCCTTTACAATTTCATGTCCTTTTTTTATTTCTAATTTATTTCTTTATAGTTTCAGGTTTGTGTCAGTGTGCACATTTAACACCCAGTTTTGTTTACTAGATGTACTTGAGTTTTGCTTCTTTTTTTTAACCCTGGTCTTTACGACCTGGATGAAGATCAGACCTCTCGTGATAAAAAAGGGTTCACATACTTTTTCTTGTCGCTACGAACGTTCATAAGCTTTGAATCCTTGAATAAACATTGAACATTTACTGTCCAGCCTTTCCTAATCCATCGTTTGCAGTGTTGCTGTAACCAAACTAACCACATCATGGTATCGTGGTACGATGAGTGAATCGATTCTTTACGATTCTTTGTGAATCGTTCCACCCTCAGTAATCAACCTTCGACCTCACACGCTCATGTTCATGTTCTCACGCCTCTTTGTTTCTGTGTTTTCTTTATTCTCTAACAGAACACGGTGTTGAGCAGAGACTCGCTGGTGGTCTGATTCACCCCCAAAACTCGTCCTGACCTCCGGCGTCTTCGGCCCGCCGCTGTTCTCGCTCCACGGCGGGAGCTTCGTTTACAGAAACGTGGGCCCCTGGTAACTCTGCCGACCGTCACAAACCTTCCTCTCATGGTACTTTCTGCTTGTTCCGTCCAGCAGGGTCAATACTGGACGGGGTAGAACTCTGAAAGTGTACAACAACATTACAAAATTTGCTTCTCTCTTTACCAACATTTTATTTAAATTGTTTTGTAAATAGAAACATATATTTTTGAATTTGAGGCCTGTTACACGCTCCACAACAAGAGGTGCCATGTTCACCCTCTGCGTGCCATCAGCCACCTATTAACGAGACTTAACGAGAGTGTTTCCAGTTTCCAGGTAGAGACACATGTTGTGCTACAGCTTGACCAGGAGACAAGTCTGGACTGCAGGCAGGCCAGTCACACACTGGTATACGACTGTTATAGAATTCAAATTCAATTTTATTTGTCATTACACTGATGTTCAGTACAATGAAATGTTTCTCTTAGCATATTCAAACTTGTCTGGAAGTTGGGGATCAGAGTTCAGGGTCAGTCGCAGTACGGCGCCCCCTGGAGCAGACAGGGTAGTAGAGCCTGGATTTGAACCCCCAACCTTTGGGTTCCCAGCCCAACGCTCTACCCACTAGGCTACACTGTCCCTGTAGCGCGTACAGATGTGTAGATGTCTGTGTTTGATTGTATGGTTGCACTTTTCTAACCCTGAAGTCTCTCTGAGCAGATTGTGTGTGTTTTGTGTGTGTGTGTGTGTGTTATTCGGTGTGTCTGCGTGTGCTGGGATTGTCGGTCCATCTCAATACCGCTGTGTTTCACCGCCAATGACTCATGAGCCGCGAGTCCTTGTCTATTGTTAGTACATAATAAGTGTCCTGCTGACAGGCAGCTCAGTCCAGCGGCACACAAACACTTCATTTACCGTTCAGTACTCGAACCCTGATGCCTGCACACACAAACGCACACAAACGTAAACAGCGAAACACTTGAAGAACACTCCGGTAACATCGGCCGTCCTGGTTTGTAACGTGTAGGACACTCGAGATGCTAGAACAGTATTTACATGCTAATAAATACAACAGGGGTCTGATACACACAATATTAAATAAATACACAATATTACAAATAAAATTATCATGGAAAATGATCACTTTTTATTTTATTAATTATGTACGTTTTAGTTTAGAATCTTCTTTTAAATATTCTTTTTCATGAAAGTTCCTCAAAGTACATTTAAGAGGATCCTCCAGGGTTTGGGTTAGTTAAGTTCCACAAGGAACTCCGATTTTTAACAGTGTAGTTAGAATTTTTTTATTTATGGATGTGTGTTATATGTTGTTTATTAAGTTTGTTTGTTTACTTCTTTGAGACTGTTGTATATAAAGTTTCTGTACTGCTCAGTGCTGATTGTGTTCCTGAATTAATCTTTTAAATGTTTATAAAATTCTTGCCATTTGGTGGATTCTCGTTTCCTGTTTCGCCTCGGTTGTATTATTTTCTATCTCCTTTAGATAAAGTACTTTAAATGTTTTGTTTTTTTTCTTGTTTACCTTCAATAAAAGAATGGTGTGGATGTTTAGGAATGTCGTTGCCAGTGTTGGACTAGTTCATGTTTAATACAGAGTAAACGGTGACGGTGTGTTATTATTTTAAACCCAATGAAGAATGAGTAGTCATGATTGTTATGAGTAGTCGATGCAGGCAAAACGTTATACACTCACAAACGTCATACACTCACACGTTATACACTCACAAACATACACTCACAAACGTCATACACTCACAAACGTCATACACTCACAAACGTCATACACTCGCAAACGTTATACACTCACAAACGTTATACACTCACAAACGTTATACACTCACAAACGTCATACACTCACAAACGTCATACACTCGCAAACGTCATACACTCGCAAACGTCATACACTCGCAAACGTCATACACTCGCAAACGTCATACACTCACAAACGTTATACTCTGTATACATTTCATCATGTAAAATGTTATACTAACATTTATTTGGCTCCAGAAATCCATCCTACTCACTCCAGTTATTCCTCCCATGTGTGAACGGTCTGTTCATTTCAATAATAATAATAATAAAACACTTTTCTGCCTGAATAACTTTTTGCTTATTTTGTCGTCAGTTTCAATTCAATTAAGCAAATAATTGTAAATAAAGAGTCGAGTGAGAGACGTATTTCGATCCAGCTTGTATGTCGGCTCTAGTAAAGTTAAATCTTAATGCTTCAACATGCTGGGACATCCCAGAGAACTGTGTGCTTCACCCAAACGATATAAAGAAGGTATTTACTTATATATATATTGTTATATAAAACAGTGAACGAATGTGTGATCCAGCAGGATACAGCTGGGCAAAGTAAAGGAAGTAGAATCCTGCCATCTGGTGTGTAGAGACTTTACAATACCTGGAAATAACTTTCTTCGGCTTTTCCTGCCGGTCCTACACATACAGTGTGTTAACATACAGGCCCACACGACAGGTTATCATCCATAACAGCATCCATTATATCATGTCTATGTAAACATGAACTCAAAATGTCTCGCTTCTTAGGAACTGGTTTCTCTGGTAACCTGGAGATGTCAGTTTCGTTTTCAACAGGACACTCGAACGCTTTATTCAGATGCTAATCTAAGAGTTTGTCACTTCCATATACCGAATACAATGTGACCTGTGTAAGGATGTCTGAGTACTGACAGTAGAAGTAGCTGTTGAAATTAAACGAAAAAGCTCGTCTGTCATAGTTTATAATCACCCACAATGATATCCAGAAATTTAAACTCTTAAACAATCGTCAGTAAATATGAACATTTTAATAATCAATTACTACATAATAATCACTACTATTAAATTATTTGAATATGTATGTATATCATCTATTAACACTTCTATTAAAACCAAGGCCGACCCAAGTCTTTATGAGGCCCTGAGCAGAATTTCATTTGGGGCCCCTCGTAACACCATCTCAGCAACAGACTTCACATATTTCCGCAGGTTACATCGTGTGTGTGTGTGTGTGTGTGTGTGTGTAACGTCTCCACGATCATTAACATGATTTATTATTAGTTGACATCATATCAGGGTCGTTCTGGTTTGTTGTTTTTGATCGTGGAGACGTTACACACACACACACACACACACACACACACACACACACACACACACACGGTGTAACCGGCGGAATCATGAAGTATCTGGTGTAAAGGTGGTGGTATGTTTGCCCCCCCACATAAAATTCTGCTCAGGGCCTCCTAAAGGATTTGTGATAAAGCTCTCTTTCATTCGCTTTGCTTTTACTAGTGTGTTTGAGACATTGTTTTGTCTGACTAGGTACTAAAGCACCAAAGAAGCTTTAAACCCGGACGCTCCCTCCACCACACTTTACATGTGACACGAGAACAGAACTGTGTGGGTATTTTTGTTCCTGAAACACTGAGAGACATCTTGAGACCTGCTTACATTAATCACTCAACACAAATGTGATGTGCAAATGTTTAATGTTCAGCCAGAACAATTATGATGTAATAATTCGTTCATTTTATGGTCTGGTTTAAATACAAATCACACACACAAGCGTTACTCTGCTGCCACCTGCTGGTGAAGTATAATATGCAAATATTACCGTAGTAGAGTTAGTAAACTTCCAAACTTTATTTATGATCAATAACTTTTGTAAGAGCAAATTTTAAAACATATTATCATTTTATTACATATTGTCATTTTCTTCATAATTAAATTGATAAACACTATAGACTAATAAACCTTTAATATCTGGAGGATCGTTGTGAGACCTGTTTGGTGACCTGTTCAGGTGTTTAGTGTATTCACCCAGTGTGTGTCCCACTGTGATCTTAAATAGGATAGATCTTATTCTATCATGTGTTTATTTATTTCAGTTTTAACGTCGTGTTTTACACTTTAGGCAACATTCATGACAGGAGACGGTCGCTCATCATACAAGTCATGGATCATTTTGTATATTCCGTTTGCCTTACCTGCATGTTTTTGGATTGTGGGAAGAAACCGGAGGAAGAAACTCGCCCCAAGACAAGGGGGGTGGGGGTGGGGGGGGGAGAACATGCAAACTCTGCACAGAACCTGGGACAGTGCTAAACACTGTCTAACCATTTGTGTATAATAGGACAATGTTGTTATGAATGATGATGAAGAATACCTGTGGGAGTGACGTCACGAGATACACCTGTTTGTCGGGGGAGGAGCTTAAACAGGGCGGAAGGTGAAGAAGAAACAGACTGATAAGACTTATTTACAGGGGGTCACTCATTTACCAGGCCGATCAGAGAGCCTCGTTTCGACCTTCGTTCCCTCGAAGAGGTTTTTTCCAGCTTTGTTTGGATTTGGTTGCGTTTTGTGGTTCTTACGTCATAAAGTCCTGAACGACCGAGTCTATCGAACCTGGAGACAATGGAGGGACTGACAGTGACGCTGCTGCTTCTGCTCGGTTACCTGTCGTCAGGTGTGTTCACTCGATGTGATTTACTTCTATAATTGTGGTTTCACATCACGTTCGAGTGTTTAGATTCGGGAGCGAGAGTTTAGTTTTATTACGTCATTTATCAGGTTCATCATCGACGAAACCGAGCGGCCGACGAACCGAAAATGGTCGCCAATGGAAACCAGTATCGGTCACGTGACTGAGAAATGTTTACTTGCTCTTGTTTATTTACTTACGACGTCTGTTTTAATGAATTGATTATATCTCATAAAGGTCGGGACATTTTTTTAATAAGTCAAATGAGTTTTATTTGCTTTTGATTGAATTAATGAAATGAAATGAGTGCAATATCTGCTGGTTTGTGTTTTATATTCAGTTGGTGTTTTAAATTAAATTTAATACCTGGTGTGAGTTTTGTGTTGCAGCCACACATGAGTTCTAAGTTCTATGGAACTAAACTTCCTGGTACTAAAAGTCTATTTAGTCAACATTAAACCAGTTTGTTTGTTCTTTAAATGAGCTAAACTTGCTTTTTTATTTTATACAAATGAAGAAAATTTGAAAGTTTCTTTTCCTCTAAGTTTGGCCACAATATTTTGTAAAAACATGTACATGATCTAATTCTGCACATGTTAAGGTCATGGGTTCAAACCTCAATACCATCAAGTAGGTCTTCCAGTGTACAGGAATTTCATAAAAGTGTTTGCTGAAGATGCTGAAAATGTTCATTTTAATCTTTACAGGAGCAGTAAAACACTTCGTTTGTTTGGTGTGAAAAATGCACGATTACACACATCAGGATGATTATAAAACGTTCATATAGTTGTACATTATTATTGTTTATGCACATGTGCACGTCCAGTTCAATGGATCGCACATCATGTTCTCCTGATGATGGGTATGGAGCTGGGATTCAAACCCACAAACTTCTAGCTGCTAAAGTAAATCTTTACTTCACACTTGCTCGGCTTTCCTGCTGTTCTGAGATCAATTTCCAATTTGAATAATATTTAAATTGGGTATCAGTTTACACGATGGAATCGGGTT